>CM060928.1:399573663-399801163 GCA_030765085.1 Allium cepa
AGAAAAGGACTCAAATAAAACAATCATGATTTGGATTACTCCTAAAATAAGATGTCATCAATTAAATTTGGGAATATTACGGAATAAAATATATCCCTAGACATATTCTAAATTATCTACTCCAAAATACATGCTAAGGTAAAGGACACGATGATTAAGGGATTCGTAACACTTGTATTACACTTAGATGTACCATAAATGTTTTTCTGTTTTGTGTTTATCATACTTTGTTTTGAACTCATCTCTAATACCAAGATGTGATGCCTCACCCCGAGATCCACATTAACAAAGAGAATTACTAGGTAAGTCTGTCTGCTAATGCAGACAATCGGGCTGGTTAGGAGCAACCATCTATAATCTTGTCTGAAACATCTACTACATACGTCGACAAATGCTCTATATTTTTTTCTATTTCAAGTGGACTAACATATGTAGTAAATGCTAAATATAAAACTATAGGTGGCTAATGGATCTATCAGTACCTAATACAATAACAGAATGAATATCACATCAAAGAGCAATAATCATCATATATATAAATACAATATGCATAGATACATCCCAATATGATACAAACTGGTACACAATATTGATTCAAAGGCCACACTATATGTAAGAGAACTATGTAGTGTGGATCTTGTAATATGGATATATGATAATATAGAATATAGTGATGATAGTAGTACTGTAAATAGTGCGGAATATAAAAGCAGTATAGTAAAATGACACCAGATATTTTATACTGGTTTGGAGCACCGTCTTACGTCCAATCCCAGACTCCTTCTAGAATTTCACTAAACAACGATCCTCACTTAACCCGGAGGAACAAGGTCTATACACCTCTGAGCAGCCGAACAGGGACCTGAGCAGCAGAATAGGATTTCACCTCAACAGCCGAAGAGGACTTCAACAATTTACAGAAAAATAGTTAGACTGATATGTTCTGATAACACGAATTTGTCACTTGTATTACACCCTTCCTATAATCTTCTCCTCGAGTGTAAATGTTTATATTTGAAGTATAGAAAGGTATAGCATTGCTTTAATGCAGAATAATTGAGAGTATGATAGCAAATAGATTTCAAAAGGTTAGATCAAAGAATAAGAGAAATCCATTGTGATTAAGTGATTTGAAATGAGTTTGGAGTTTGTATTTATAAGTGTTAGAAAGCTACGACTGTTGGTGAAGAGTTTTGATCGAAGTGTTGCATCCAAATCTTTTCGTTAAAAGTTCACAACTCTTCACAAAAGTCGTATCCTTTCAAAAATATGGCTATTATAGAAATTCAGTCGACTGGACTTAAATGGTCAGTTAACTGAATATTCAAATGAATTTAAATATTCAAATTTATATATACGTGCACTGTGCATGTTGGACATTTTACCCAGTGTCGGTCGACTGGGCCTACAGGGTCAGTCGACTGACCTCGTATAATTTGTGCAATATGCACAGTTTTGTGTGTATATATATATATTACTTTTAAACTTTTATTAATTATATGCTTATATAAACTAATATATATACTTTTAACTGAGGAGAGATTTTAATAATATTTATCTAAGACTCTAACAATCAAAATATAAAATTGATGCATCAGTTTTGAAGTCTCATCTCCTTGTAGTATATATTGTCTTTTTGTAGCAGTCGTCAAATCTATGTTTTGTAGATGAAAGCTCGGTGTCATGAATCAAAACCAAGTCTCAACATTCTCCCCCTTTTTGATTGATGACAACTTGTAAATAGATGTAGATTTCGACTGTATATATAAAACAACATAAATACTTACTCCCCCTGAATCTCTAACGCTCTGTATCCTGCATTTTTATTAGTAGCAATAATAATCCCCCCTTGTCATCTATAAAAAGGAATAAGCAATATGATATTGTAATATGAAATGGAATAAGCATTCACACATTTAATATCCATAGACAATAGTGTTTAAAAGAAAAATAAACTAGAATGGCCACTTAAGTACAAGCCATATGAATTTAAACAATTATCTCGAATTAAAAGAAAAGGAAATAAATAAGCTTCTTATACCATCGGACCCTTACCCTTACCACCATCTCCTTCATTTCCATCATCTCCTTCATCACTAGTAGCTTGATATTCTCTAGAAAAAGAAGTAGAAGACCATGTAAATACGGGTTGCTTTCCTGGATCGCCCAACGTAGATGTAGAAGTACCGGAAGAGCACGATATTGCTTGCCATAATTTTGTGAAAAATCCTTTCACTTTATCGAGCTTCTTATCAACCTTTTGAATGTTTGATTGAAGGATTTGTTGATTACGGCACATGATAGTAATGGCGACACATGGTTGAAGTCCTTCATCCGGAATTGTAATTTCTTCTTGCTGATATCGAGTGGAGCGTTGTCAAGAAGGTCTTTGAGATGGCTCCCCATGTTGTGGTTGAGGTTGAGTTGTTCGCCTTTGGGTCCATTCCTCAAAGGATATTATTGGAGGGGGTCGTGCAACAGGTAATTTCATTAAGGCTAATGTCCGAGCATTTAAACAACCAAAGGTAGAAACTGGAGAATCCGGTTCCGGAATTTTGCATGCCTTGAGAAGACGCATTATATATTCGCCGTAGTAAATGATATTCATACGTCCGTTGTTAAAACTAAGAAATTCGTCAAGTAGTTAGCGGAGCCAATTAACTTTGATATTTCCAAAAATTGCATACAAGGCTTTAAAATTATTCACGTATACAAGTTCACAACTCCCGGTTCTAGGTGTTACTATTTTCATCAAAGCTCGATGAATAATTCATGCTTTTGGTCTTAGGAACATTGATTTTAAATGACGCATATCATCTTTAAGAAATAAATTGCTTACGTGATCCCAAACAACCAAATCAGCATGAATAGTAGCCAACTCGATTCCATCGTTTTCTGTATTTAGAATATGGGCCATTCGGTCTAAGGAAAAAAATACGCGCTTACCAAAGACAAGGCTCCATATGCAATCTTCCTGATTCAAAACATCTTGATGCCCTAAGTTTAGATTAGCGTAGAACAACTTGACCATAATTTGGTTAATTTTGTGTTTATTGTCGTTGATATCAAGTTACGACTCCAAATTGCTATGGCGGGCTAATTCCTGAATATGATAAGGTGAGAAATCAGGAAAGTTGACGAATAAACCTTCAAAAATTCTAGAATCTTGCATCCTTTTGTTATATGTTTTGAGCAACCACTGTCGAGTATCCATTTTCCTCTTTTCTTGGGTGGGACCTGCAAAAAATATGAGATTATCGTTCGTACCCACTTTTTAATAGGGTCTTATGAGTTAGATCTTACGAAACCAAAGCCAAGAGGGTTCAGTATCCCTTTTATAAATATAATTTTTGTTATTATGTGCATCTTCTATGAATGAACTAATATATTTCTTTCTTATTAGTTTGTTATTAGTTTTAGGTATCCATATACTTATGGTTTTAGAAATTGGTCTACTTAAAGACATGGATGCTTTATTAGATTTAACTTTGTTCAAATTACTAGCTTGAGACTTTTTAACTACCTTCTTATATCCTAAACCATGTTTATTATTGATAGATTGTGAATTGTCAATAATTCTAGATAAATTTTCTCTGCCTTTGTAAAATTTGAAACTTCTTAGTGATTCCATCTAGTTTAGTCTTTAGACTTGAATTTTCTTGTTCTACCATTTTAATATTAGTTTTTAAAACATGATTCTCAGAAACAAGAACATCATTCTTTTCTTTTTGAGTTCCAATTTCTTGACTTAATAATATAAGTTGAGAATTAACATTAGAGAGAGATTCTTGAGTTTTCTCCAGTTCTTCTTCCAATATTTTCTTCTCACTTTGAGCATATCTCTTTCGAATTCAGCCTTTTTCTGAATTTCTACAGCTTCTTTATATTTCTTTTTAATACTTTTTAAGGTGTCTAATAATTCAGAGTATATTTCTATCATATCATCAAAATTAAAATCACTAACCTTACTAGTTTTAGCCATAAAACATACGCTAGCTTGTTCATTATCGCTTTCACTTTCACTTCTTGAAGAAGATGATGAGGAATCTGAATCATCCCAAGTGACCGAAAAGGCTTTTCTTTTGAATTTGTCCTTTCTTTTATTTCGATGTTCTTTCTTTTGATCTGGACAATCTTTCTGCACGTGTCCCTTTTTGTGACAGTTATAAATTCCATAACTGATAGAGACGGTGGTTTATTGTTGTTTAAACTTCTCTTCCCATTGTTTCTATTTCCTTTTCTGTATTTCAAAAATTTCTTGAAGTTCTTGGCAATAAAGGCTAGATCGTCTTTATCCGAATCTGATTTTTCTTGTTCTGCATGAAATGCTATATTCTTTTTATCTTGAGCTTGAACTCTTTTAGCCTGCAAATTCACTGCATAAGACATTAGATTTCCGATTAACTCTTCAGGTTTTATGGTAGAGAGGTCATTAGCTTCATCAATAGCCAAGACTTTTCTTTTCCATTCATCCGTTAAAGAGTTTAGAATTTTTGATACAATATCAAAATTAGTGTACTTTTCTCCTAATCCTAATAGTGAATGATAGATATCTTGAAATCTAGAGTACATATCATTGATGGATTCATCTTGTTTCATTCTAAAGTTTTGAAATGGATTTTTGAGCATGGAAATTTTGCTTTGTTTGACTTTGTTGGTTCCTTCGATTTTAAGTGTTCTCCATATTTCATAAGCAGTTTGACACATGCTAACATGATTAAATTCATTTCTATCTAGTGCATAAAATAACATGTTCATAGCTTTAGCATTGGCAGTAGCATCTAATTTTTGTGTGTTTGACCAAGTGGAATATTCTCTAGTAGGAAGAGTGTATTCATTCTGTGTGATATTCCACGATTCAAAACTATTTGATTGCATATAGATTCTTATATGGTTAGACCAATAATTATAGTTTAAACTATTAAAAAATGGAGGTCGTGTAGTGGATTGATGTGATGTCCAGGAAATTTAGGCAATAATTATTTAATAATTTCATTGATAATTTTTTTTTAAATGTGAAACATTGATTTAATAATTTAATTCAAACTGGAATTCTCTTTTGAAAATTATAATTATTTAGTTTGATAAATGATATTCTTTTCAAAATTAAAAATATTTAAGTAATAAATTTATCTTTCTAAACTGATTTAAAAATATTTTATTTATAATGTATAAACGTTTATACATTGTAAATAGAGGATTCAGTTTTAATTTTAATTTATATTAAATAAAGGATATTTTCTAATTATTCTATATAAATGTATAATTTGTAAATTGATTAAATTAACTTAAATTAGTATTGTAAACTTTTCAAAAGTTTGTTTTAAAAATCTTTCTTATATTTTTATAGAAATGTAAGTAAGTATTTATTTTTTTTAAATTTTGTTTTATAATAAAAGTTTGTTTTGTTTATTTTAAAATTTGCTTTTCTTTGAAATAAAATTTAATTCAACAAATCTTTCCTTTTGAAATTTTGTTTCATAAAGAATATTATTTTAAAAATAATTAAACAAGCATTAAAATGTAAGTGTATAGTTTTATAAATAATTTTATATGTATTTAATTAAAGACTAATGTTAATTAAACATTTAAAACTTGCTAAAATAAATTTGAAATGGTTAAAGACAAATTCAAATACCTTTATAAATTTAGAATTCTCTTTTAAATATTGAAAATTAAATGCGTTAGCTTTTTAAAACATAAAGAGACACTTGTAAAACATTTAACATAATAAGTTAACAAGTGGCATTGATTTAAAAACCTTTTTATTTAAAATATATTAACAAGATAATAAAACATAACAAATACATTTGGGTAAAACATTTTCTCATTTAAAAACCTGAAAATCAAATTTCAGTAAGATCAAAACCAATCTTCAATAAATCTTTTCAAAACAAATGCATGTTTATAAATCTGCAGATTAAAATCTGCATTCATCTTCAAACCTGCAATCTTCCTCTTCAAAATCTCAAACTGCAAATTAAAGAACAACTTCAATCTGCATATCTGTGCATTTGAAAATAGATCTACATATCTGAATAACAAAGTACAACATCAAATCTGGAGCTCAACTTCAACATAAAATCTGAGCATATGAAGTCTTGGGTCTGCATGCATACATCAACAAGTCAAGCAACTTCAACTTGCTAATGGCATTCAAGTTCATCATGCATTTCAAATATAGGTCCTGGAAATGAAGTCTGCACCTAAGATTGTTTCTACATCTTCAATTTAAAGGTGAGTAAGCTTCTCTGTTTTAAAAACAGTTTTTCTTTATAAACTAAAGCTAAACATGATCTACAGAACTCAGATCCTAATTTATAAAAAATCAAAATCTGTCATAGATAAAATTACACTGTTTTCTGTTTTAAGAGAAAAATGAAATGAGTAACATAACCATGTAAAAACCTATGATATCTGCGCATATGAATCAGTAGAAAGAATATGATGTGATAATTTTATGTTGATAACTGTTCTGTGTAAACATATTTGAATGTGTTTATATGTTGCTGTTGCCTGTAGCTACATATCTTTGTAAATTAAGATTTTCTTTTACAGAAATTCTTTACCACTTGAATTGATTCCAGTTAGTAATTTTTGTGTAAATAAGATATGTTTGTTTGGTATAACCTAGATTTATAAATTTTATGTTAGTTTAGGAAAAACTGTTGTCTCTGTAAAACAATGAAAAACCAGTTAATATTCAAATAACCAAATCTAAACAAACTCGTAATGATTGGGGCATGCTGTAAATCTGTATGGAGGTAGAGGATCGATGGGAGAGTAAATGGATCATGGTCAGAAGTAGTGTCAGTAGGTGGTGATGTTAAAATTGGTGTTTCCAGGTTTTAACCCTTATTTGGAGTGACTGGGATTTAGATAGCTTCTGATTTTTCTACAATGCATCGAATAGAGTAGGGTTTTGGGAATTTGTAGAGGGGATGTAGATGGGTCATTTGCCGGAGTCTTAGGGTTGATGATGGTCGGAGGTGAGATTTTGTGATGTTGACAGGTTAGGTTTATGTGTTATTGTGAGTTTCAGGTTGCACTTGATTTTTTCCCTTTTTGATTTCAAGTTGATGTGGGGATTTGGATGGTCGTGATCATATGAGGTGATGGTCAGTGACTTGGAGAGTTAGGTTGGAGTGGCCGGAGTTCGCTAAGATGACGGTGCATATGCACCGTACATATTGGATGTCTGGTGAACTCATTTGGATGTGCAGAGTATTTTACTCGAAGTAAAACTCGGGTGATTTTGTTTTTGACTCGGAGCAGGTAGCTTAGGAACTCGAAGTATATGATGGGGTTACTCGGGTATTTGGTTGCAGGTTTTAGAATCTGTAATTTTATGGTTTTTAAAATTTTTGAATGAAACTCATATTTTAAAGATTGTAAATTGATTCAAATGTAAGATTAAACTGAATTCAAATGTAGTTTAAAATTCAAAGTTTTTAAAAGTAAAATCTTAAATTTAAACAAGATTTAAAATTCTGTTTTAAATCAAGATTTAAAACAGTTTGCAGGCTTTAATCCAGAGAGACTTTGAAGTTTTTAGATTTTTGAATGAAATTCATATTTCTAAGTTACAACTTGATTCAAGTACAAGTTGGATCTGAATTCAAATAAAGTTTGAAATCCATAGTTTTTTTTTTTAAAAAAAGAGGGGTTGCAGGGTATGGTTACAGGTTTAAAAATCCTGAAGTTTTGCAGTTTTTAATTTAAATGAAATTCAAATTCTAGTGCAGGGTTTAATTTAAGTGGAAACTGAAACTGAATTCAAATGTAGTTTTGAATTCAAAGTTTGTTTTTAAAAAAATGAAATCTTAAATTTTAACAAGATTCAAATTTAGTTTTGAATCAAGATCTTAAAACAGTTTCAGGTTTACTTTTAAAACCTGATTTTTGATTTAAAACAGTTTTGTTAGTTTTTAAATTTTGATCAGATTAAAATGTTTTAAAACAAGATTTAAATTTGGTTTTAAATCCATATTTAAACAGTTTCAGGTTTATTCTTTAAAACCCAGATTTCTATTCAAACTGTTTTGTAAAAAAAATTAAAATTTTGAAGCAGATTTAAATGGTTTAAGGAAGATTTAAATTTGTTTTTGAAATTGAGTTAAAACTGTTTCAAGTTTCTTTGAAAAGCAGCTTTAAATTTCAAAATAGTTTATAAATTAAAAAATGATGAACATATTCAAATGTTTTAAAGATAGATTTGAAAATGAAAAATTGATTTCAAGTGTGTTTTAAAACCTTAAAGAATTTGTTTCCTTTAGTATTTGAATTAAAATATGAAGTGTTTAATTTAAATTTGTAAATTGAGATAATCAATTTAAATTTTTCTTTATATTTAGGTAATGAATGTTCTTTAACATTCATTTTGTTGTAAGGTTTATAATTATTTTAAATTTGAGTTCATGTTTAATGATTAAACATTTTAAATATCAAATTTTTAAATAGAATTTGAATTTAAATTTAGAAATATATTGTTTTAATACATTTTGAATATAAATGAGTGATTTGATATGTAATTAAAAAGAATCAAGATAATTAAGGATTTACTTAATTGATTGATTTTAAATAATGATTTAGATTAATATTAATTAGAAATGATTTATTAATCTAATTTAAATTTCTTAGGTAAGCAATTATTGTATTGATAATTATTAAATGGAGAAAATTATCTAGGGATAATTTAGTAAATGTAATTAATTTTGATAATTAACTAGATTAATGGATTGAATCTAATTAATTGAAATTTGTTAAGTATAATTAATAGTTAAAGTAATTAAGGAATTAATTACTTATTGTAATTAATTTTGATATGTGATTTAATTAAGTTAATTAATTTAGTTTAATTAGTTTAAATAAATCATCTAATGATTTTAAGAGTATAATTACTTAATGTAATTAGTGGAGCAGGATTACTCAGAGAAGTAATAATGATAATTACTGGAATGTAATTAGTAATTAGTAATTCAGATAATTACCTTTGGAATTATTTAAGGAATTAATAAATGATTAATTATTGGATAATTAATTTGATTAGTAAGTAATTAAAAATAGTTAATTACTTAATTAAGTATTTATCAAGGTGATTAATAATTGGATGAAATTAATTTTAATTAAGTAATTTATTAAAATATTAGAGATCATTAATTGTTATAATTAATTATGTAATTAAGGATTGTCTGATTAAGTAATAATTAAATTAAGTGATTAATTAGTTGTAATTAATTAAGGATAAAATATAATTAATTATAATTAATTAACAAATGAGTAATTAAATGTTAATTACTTGTGATTAAGGTTAATTAATTTATGAAATTAATTAAAGACTAATTACTTATTGTAATTAGTAAATGATTAATCAAAATTGTTTAATCAAGTTGAATACTAAGGAAGTAATTAATTAATTGGGTTAACTAAATAATGGATGTTAAGCAGGATTTAAATATGGTAATTAATTTAATTTAATTAGAGATAGTTGTAATTAATTTAATTCATTTTAAATTAATTATAATTGATGATTAAATCATTTCTTATGGATGTTATTGGTTGAATGGTTGTGATCTCAGTAATGAGATTAGTTGTATCTGTATGATATGGATGTTTGGTTAAAGTATGATGGTTTGTGAGGGATTATTTGGTTGTGATGATTATCTATTTATGGATGATACAGATTATCTATTTATGATATGAATGTGCTTATCTATTGTGATATGTAGTTTATCTATCTGTGTGAAATAGATAATAATGAAATGAGTTAATTGTTTAAAACCCTTAAGTACAATTTGGACATTAAGATGGCGTTTGGTTTCGATGAGACCGTGATCGGGTTTCCATATTTGGTTATCTGAAAACCACATCGATTCCAATTGAACGTTAGGTCGTTAATCCAAGTGGAGCAAGTGAAGACTCGAGGTGTAAGGGCTATACGTTAGTATAACTCTGTGGGTGATTCCGTAATGAGTTTGACGGAATAGTGCTTATAGATTCGAGATGGAGATTTAGAGTGCAAGGGTTATCGTTGTTAACTCTGAGGGTGATTCCAATACAATTGTAATGAGATAATGCCTTCGGTTTCGTTCGAACCCGGAATGAACTTGTATGGATTGAATGCTTTCAGAACATCGTCAGGTGGACGATGAGCATTCTAAGATTGATATGTCCTATAAAGGTAATCGTAGTCTCAAGCCTCATCAACCGGGAATGGATAAAACAGGGGAGGTGCAGCAAAGCTTCGTGGGTAGCTCCCACTGGAGAGCAAGATTTACTCCTATCTAGAGGTCCCTTTATATTCGGCTGTGTGGCAGTTGGTGACGACCAATCCGCGGGGTAGTCTTCTTCGGAACTGTTCAGTAAGGAACGGGTCTGGCTTTGTGTTGCAGGGGAGTGGGAGTACTCCTCGGTACAGTGATCTAGGCCACGTACTATGACGGGCGGTACCCCAGTAGCCCTGCCATTGTTGGAAACCCATTTTTCCTACGAGACCCTACGGTTTTGATTATATTACCCACTTTTGTGGCTAGTAGCTGGAATTTAATCATGTAACAATTTCGGCTATTTCTTATTTACTTGAAAACCCTAGACACTATTATAATATCACTGGATTTCCTATCAAATGTTTTGGTTAGCGTAAGGTAAAAACTTTTCCATATTTATGTGTGGGAAGTCTTACGTGATACCTTTTGTTTCAAAAGGTTTTCTAAAGTTAAGCAACTTTTATCCCTGTTTACTCACACCAGACCCCTGTCTGACCTGAGTGTTTATTTTCTGTTTTATTAAACTCTTGGGGACTTATATTACGTATGAGTAGTCAAGTGTTTCAGGATTGCTTTGACGATTTCTGGAGGAGATAATGGAGCAGGAGGCTTCAGCGTGTAGATATATTTAGTGGTTCCGCTGTGTTTGAGTTGTATCTGTTTCTCTGATATATTTGAATTGTAATTGCTAGACAGATGTTTATAACTGTCTAGTTTGTGTAGTATTAGCTGTTTAACTCTGATATATATGATAATATGTAAAGTTTTATGTGATATATTATAATTTATTCGATTCCGCTGTGAGATTCTAATGTTGTCTGTTCTTTCTTTCCTTTCTTTCCTCTTTTCTATCTCTTTCTTTCTTCTTAGTGATGCGACTTCCTGGAGTTTGGAAGTTGGGTCGTTACAATTGACCTTCAATAAAACTAGTGTTAGTGATAGTGTTGGTGTTGTTTTCCATATTAACAAGATATCAGATAACTATGTAACGGTTATAAGATAACCTTGCTCTGATACCAAATGTAAGAGAACTATGTAGTGCGGATCGTGTAATATGGATATATGATAATATAGAGTATAGTGATGATAGTAATACTGTAAATAGTGCGGAATAAAAAAGCAGTATAGTAAAATGACACCAGATATTTTATACTGGTTCAGAGCACCATCCTACGTCAAGTCCCAGACTCCTTCTGAAATTTCACGAAACAACAATCCTCACTTAACCCGGAGGAACAGGTCTATACACCCCTGAGCGGCCGAACAGGAACCTGAGCAGCAAAACAGGATTTTGCCTTAATAGCCGAAGGGGACTTCAACAATTTACAGAAAAATAGTTTGACTGATGTGTTCTGATAACATGGATTTGTCACTTGTAGTACACCCTTCCTATAATCTTCTCCTTGAGTATAAATGTTTATATTTGAAGTATAGAAAGGTATAGTATTGCTTTAATGCAGAATAATTGAGAATATGATAGCAAATAGACTTCAGAAAGTTAGATCAAAGAATAAGAGAAATCGATTGTGATTAAGTGATTTGAAATGAGTTTGGGGTTTGTATTTATAAGTGTTAGAAAGCTTCGACTGTTGGTGAAGAGTTTTGATCGAAGTGGTGCATCCGCATCTTTTCGTTAAAGGTTCGCAACTCTTTACAAAAGTCGTGTCCTTTCAAAAATATGGCTGCTATAGAAATTCAGTTGACTGGACCTACATGGTCAGTCGACTTAATATTCAAACGAATTTATATATTCAAACTTATATATACGTGCACTGTGCATGTTGCACATTTTACCTAGTGCCAGTCGGCTGGGCCTATAGGGTCAGTCGACTGACCTGGTATAATTTGTGCAATATGCACAGTTTTTTGTGTATATATATATTACTTTTAAACTTTTATTAATGATATGCTTATATGAACTAATATGTATACTTTTAACTGAGGAGAGATTTTAACAATATTGATCTAAGACTCAAACAATCAAAATATAAAATTGATGCTCCAGTTTTGAAGTCTTGTTTCCTTGCAGTATATATTCTCTTTTTGCAGTAGTCGTCAAATTTATGTGTTGTAGCTGAAAGCTCTGTGTCATGAATCAAAACCAAGTCTCAACACTATATACATCTAATCAAATACATATCAGAGTCAAGAGGAAAGAAATTTAAACTACAAAAAGGTGATAGGTTGATATCCAAGTAGATGCATCAAAGCTAAGTCCCTTAACTGATAGCTAACCTGAAACAACTCGGTCTGACCCGAGTACAAAACACATGGATAAGTCTAGCTAAAACAATCAATTAATTAGGATAGACGATAATATGAAGCATAAGATACAAGGAAAAAAATTCTTTTCGAATGAGAAGAGGCAACAGAAAGAATACAACCCATGAATTAAGTAAATTAATGTCACTTAAGTATACAAAGACCTAAAAGAGGTAAATTCAACAATAATAAATAATATAAACATTTGCCTCATATCGTTGGCGACATCCCAAAATGTCTATATGGTTACCATGAACCATATCTACTCAAAGGAGAAACATCAATACAAACTCTTGCCAAAATGGCAAACATAAAACATTCTCAAATAAGATGATCCAAAACTCAATTATAGATGAATATCCAAATTCAATTATACCTCATCTCATCGGTATAAGTGTATATAAATCTCGGTCTCAACTCATCAAAATGGAAAAACCCAAAATATCCTATAAAATCATGAAACTATCCAAACTCATAACTCAAGCAACTCGATTATAAATGAAATCACTATATACATAACATCTCTTAAAGCACTTGGATATCGATGTGATAAAACATCTCAAAATGGCGAAATCACAATAAAACAGAAAACTCAGAAAATCTGGATTGGCCAAATCCCTGATTGTAATGCTGAAGCAATGCTGCATGTGCTAAATTCAGATGGCTGAAGCCTCGTACAAGGTCGCTAACACCTCCAAAAGTAGTTCATCCCCATGAAAAGGTTGATGACACCTCTCCAAGTCATTTCGTCAGCCTTAACAAGGCCGCTAACACCTTCCAAAGCAGTTCGTCCTCATGACAAGGTCGCTAACATCTTTCAAAGTAATTCTATTAGGTAAACATCATGAATGTGTCACAAACTCATAGATAGGACCCGAAAAGTGTTAATGTGCGTCTCATACCACACGTTCGTACTTAGCGGTTTACTAGCCGCTAGTCGGTGCCACACTAGAAACATCATAAAACTCAAAAAATCATACCTCGACTCATCTCAATGGTGAGCGATAAAGAGATACCATACTCGTTCCATCTCATTGATAAGTATTAAATGGCATCGTAACTTGTCTCATCTCATCGATAAGTGAAAACATCGTGATGGTTCCTCATAAATCATAAATCTAAAAAATATGTAATCGTATACTCAAGACTTGCCTTATATCATTGACAAGTAAATAAAACATCGTGATGGTTCTCATCGACCATACTCCTACATAGGAGATCTCAAACCATTATACTTGCCATATGTTGGCCATCTTAAATAATTCCAATAAATAGGAATTATAAAACTCAAAATACGCCATAAAATGGCAAAACATCTCAGAATCAATAATCTCAAATAGCTTCGATCGTACAAGTCCAGAATTAACCAAAATTGTAAAGCACATGTCCTATACCACATGTTTTACTAAATCGTTTAATTCTCTTTCTCATATGTTCGAATAGTGTAAAAATGTATAATTTATATTTAAAATAGTATACTAGAGGAAACAGGCTTTTAAAACTTTTTATCGAAAAGACTAATAAAACAAATATTTGAAATTCCTTTACTATTTGAAATAAATAGATTTTATATTAGAAAAATAATTTTAAAATACTATATAACAATAATTTTATCTATCCATTTATTTCAAAAACCGCTTCAAAAATGGTTTAATGAAAACCATACTCGAAAACAAGGAAAAACAAGAAAGATAACTCAAGACCGATAATTTGAATTCAATATGAATTCAATTCAAATTTAACCAAAATCAATTCAAATTCTATTTAAATTTGAATTTCTGTAACAGCCCTAGTTTTTAGCTATTTATTTCTTTTAATTTTTTTGTTTTTAGAAATATAATTTATATAAATTGTGTTTACCAATATTGTTTAAATATTTAATTTAGAGAATTAAACTCGTTAATTTAATATGATTTTTGTAACTAAATTTAAGAAGAAAAAAAAAAAAAAAGGAAATTTTTATAATGTATAATGAAGTGAGTGGTAACTAAATGTTTTGGATATTATCATAATATCTGTTGTTATACCCATTCCCTAAAAATAATGAAAAGGAGAAAATTTGTAACATATTAAAGTAGTTAATTAATTATGTTAATTTGGTAGGTTATGACATGCAAATCATGTTGGTGGAATATTCTCAATTTTGACATATTAATTATGTTAGCAGTGAACATTGTTAAGCAATTTAAAACAATGAAACTTACAATCAATTTATTTGATAAATCTACCTTATTCCTAGTTAGCAATTCAAAACTTGAATAAAGGCACATACGGATATTTTAAAATGGAGTTAATGACAATTAATAGATATTTCAAAAAGAAATTTATGACAATTAATAGAGAAATTAATTGTAAAATTTCAGTAGTTGACTAGAATTAATTTATTGAATAATTAATGCAAATTAATAAAATTGATGAAAGATAAATAAGTTAATTCTTTTGGTTAATGGCATGAGGACACGAGGTTAATCCCCATTTTGTAGGAGAAATCTGCCCGTGTAACCAGTCCGGCTACCAGTGCCTACAAAGCGGACGGATTAATGTGAGACGTCGCAGGATTGATAATTAACAAAAAGGGTTAATTAACTAATTAAGTTAGTAACCAAATTTGAGTATGTAATTAAAGGAGGATAATTAATTGATAATATGGTAATTAATTGAAATCAATTAAGGAGGGTAATTAAAAGGGATAAGGTAATCAATTGAAATCAATTAAAGGCAATTAAAGGGGAATTAATTGATTAGAAGAATATGGAAATCAAATTTGCCTTCCTTTGCGCGTGACACAAAATTTTATTCTTTTAACATTTTGACATTTGCCTCTTACCATTTGTTTCTTGAGCATGTCACTGTATTCATTTATTCACGCAGCCTTATCCACAAAAATATCAACTCTTCCAATTGCCATTTTTCCTCTCACCTAAATTAAATGCATTCAAAATTTAATCTTGCCTATCTTTGCAAATTTTCGCATACCCATTATATCTCTCTGTTTCCACTGCGTTTGTTTTGCAATAAATAAATTTTTCGAACCATTGATCAAGTAAATATTTATGTAAGCATTTATTACTTTTGCCTTTTCAGTTAAAAGCTTTTTCATTGCTTACCATAAATCACGCAAGAGCTCAAGTTTTGCTTCCTCAATCAAATCTGTTCAAATTTGCAGTAACGCATGCTTTAAATTTAGATTATAACTGGTATAAATCACGCAAGCTATCTAAAAAAAAAAATCCAAAAGAGTGATATCGTTCAAACATAAAACTGGAAAGAGAAATCAACGCATGCATTTATCACAATTTTCGTGTAGCGTTCAAACAAGAAGAACTGGAAATAAATCTCTTGCCTAAACGCATGCACTCAAAAATCAACGCTTGCATTTATTTCTTACGTTTTCAAACCTGCCTATTTATCTCCCCTTTTTATTTCGCAAGTTTATCTATAAATACTTTGCCTCATTCACATAAGTTTTCATATCTCCTTGTTTGTCCCTCTCTGGTACAAGCTTCTATCAGGTAAATAATTTGCATTGTTTATTTCTTTGCTTCTTCCAATTTTCCTTCCTCCTTCTTGTGTTCTCTGATTTCCTTGCTCGGCTACTTCCCCATCATGCCGTGCCATTTATAAATACATATAGAACTTTGTTAGTAGTAGGCTGGAAGAAATGATATAAATTGATTGTAGGAAGCTAGACTATGGAATTAGTGTAGTTATGATGTAGTTAGTGGTATTGTGGATTTGGATAAGTGCAGTTTGAAGAGGAAGGCATAGAAAAAAAAAAGAATTACAATTTAATAATGGAGAAGATAAATTGATAAGGAGAAAATGATATGAAATGTTGTTTAATTCAAATAAACAATATTGTATGAATAAATCTTGGGTGAATATTATAAAATGACATTTATTTCAATTTTTAATGGTTGAAATAAATTTAAGATGGTTAAAAATAAATTCAACTACTTATTTGAGAATTTGGGTGGATAAATATCAATGGATTGTATTTATTATGGTTAATAAAAGGATATTGGTGATGTATACCAATAATCACCTTTTAATGTTTAATAATAAAAGTAAAAGAAGAAATAATTTGCCTAAACATGATGAACATGTATGTGAAATAAAGTATTATTTAATGAATTCAAATGTAGTTAGTGGCTACATTTGATTAAATCGAATAATTTGAACAGTATTGTGTTTGTTGCCAATATTGTCATTTTATTTAAATAAATATATATGAGAATGAAAATAATTGATCATGATAAATATGATTAAAAATGTGAGAAATAATTTAATAATGTCTAAACATGTATTTGTTTTGTTTGGGTGCATAACATCTTTTTATTCAATCAATTGTATTAAATTTGCAATTTATTTTGCAATTTATTCAATTTATTTTATGCATGCGTACGGTTGAAGTATGGGCCTAGGATATGTTGAGACGGTTAGCGGGTTGTAGTAGTCGAGCAAGTTGAACTAAATTTCTTTTATTCTATTCGTTCCAGTTGTTCTGAAATTTTGCTTTGACCGTAATTTTTAAATTCGCATACTTGGTATTTGGATCTTATAGATTTAAGTCAAGGCTTTGCATCCGCCGAAGTTTGATCGTGCTTTCCGTTTTTTTTTCCGAAGTAGATACCGTGTTTGATTTAGATCCACTGCAGCGTTTAATGTGAGTATTTCTCACCAGACATATGTACATATATTTTGTGAATTATCGCAAGTGTATGTGTAAAAAATTTTTTTAAATATTATCTGTCTGTAGTATAACGTAGAATGATGAATCCCATTTAAATTGACACCTCATCAGTTATTATCTGTTGTATTATTTCTGCAGTTATATTATATTATTGTTTATTTACTGCTTAAATCACCACTGCAAGCTCCCTGTTAAATTTAGATTGTTGTGGGCTGAAATGATAGGCCTAAATGATGATTACTGTGCTATTATTATGTTAACTGTTTAACTGTTAACTTGGGATTGCGGGTTTGAAATGATAGAACCCGGGGTTTGTAAATTACGGATTGAAATGATATAAATCCGTATCACTTGACCTAGGCTAGAAAACTATATACAGGCCCGTGGTCCTTATAATATTTTCTGAAATATTTAAAATTATTTTGGAAGTTAAATATTTGATTTAATATCTTTAAAGGATTTTATATTGATTTTGAATGAGTTATAAATGTTAATAAATAAATAAATAAATATTTGAATAAAATTTTGGAATATAACTTATTTTGGAAATTCTGGATTTTTGAAAGGATAAGATTTCAGTTAAGAAATATATATATAAGTTATATTTGGAAATATTTATTAAGTTAAACAATCTACTAAAGCATTTAAATGCTGTCTTTTGAAATTGGACTAGTTTTACCCGTAACTTTAGGTAGCATTTCCTAAGTGCTATAGAATCTGGAATTTGATTGTTTTGAAATTTAAGGAATTTGATAAATTATATTTATGTTTAAGTTTTGGAGACCTTTAAGATATGAGATTTATAACTGGATTTTTCTTAATAAATTTAAGATGAACATTCTAGTGTTAAGTAAATTTTGAAATTATTTAATGGCATAATTTTGGAGTTTTATCTATGGAATTTATGGGAATATTCAAGACGAAATAATAAACACTAATTTGTTGAAAGAAAAAAATATCCAACTTTAGTTTTGAATATTAATACTCCAATTGGATATATATATAGGAATTGAAATGGTCTTGGGAACATGAAGTGATATTTAAATTATGGTTTAAAATAAAGAAATATATTTGTAAAGCTATGTAAATTATCTTCTTTACAAAGTAACCATAAAGTTAAACCATTTATTCTATATACCGTTGAGTGTCCAAACCATTGTGTTTGGGAGTTATGGTTTTAAAGTAAAATTTCCAAAATATTATGTTTTGAAGATATAATTTAAATATTTGGTTTCCAGATATTATAAATTTTAAGCAGTATGGTTTTTGGAAAAGAATTATACTTGAATATAACGGTATCATATTGTTTTGGGTTTTGAATGATATCGTGTTTATAGTTTGAAATAGAAATGTTTATTTTGGTTTTAAAGTATAAACTGTTTTAAAAGACCACGGTGTTATAATAACGATGGGTTGGCAAAGAGACCGGGATCGGATATGGACATACTCTCTGTCGATACCGAAAACCACTTTGACTAACCGTGTACGCGGTGGAGATTCCAGAATGAAGTAGGTTGGTGGCGACGTTTCCTGTAAGGTAAATACGTGGACCCGACTCCCGTGAGTTGGCATAAGGTGGCTAAAACAGGAGCGATCGACGGGTTAATGAGGTCATTCCTCTGATCGGACACTCCTCTTCGATATTATACTATGACTTTGGATTGATTCAGTGGCCACTTCTATTTTGATTTGGGGAGTTGTTTCGAGGTGGGCGGTTGCTGCGGCTTCGCGTTACCATCGGCCCGGATGCGTAATTGGTATATCTACCCTGGCATTGCCTAGTTGTGCCGTGTCACCTACCATACCGCGCCTTGTACGAGTTTAGATTTCTCCCGTAGCCCGTGTGGTATCCTCTAGTTGCTTCCCGATCAGGAGGAGCTATGATATTGGATGGACTACTGGGACTATTACGTGTTAAGGTGGAAAATGTAAAGCCTTAACGCTACTTAAAAGTAAGTTTATTTTATAAATAGACACTATTATAATAGCGCAATATACTACATAGTAAATAGTTTGACGGATCCTTAGAGGATGGGCGGTCCCAAGCATCCTTTAAGTTACTTGCTCTATATTACAGTACACTTGAATTAGCTTACATTATATAACTATGTATGTCCTGACTCGAGTGTTATGTTTTATTTTTACGCTCGGGTCAGCCTGAGTTGCAGTTTCAGTTTCTCTCCGGAGTTATGTCATCCCGTAGATCATTCATACTGCCGGAAGCCTTTCAGTCTTTATCTTATTTGCAATCAATCAAATTGGAAGACTCCGTTTCTATTTATGTCTACAGCTGTATTGCAGATTCTAAACTATGTAAATTCTATTTGGTTAAAGTTTTATAGTGGCTTCATGAACCACTGTATATTTTATTTCCGCTGTGAGTTCTGATATATGTATGTGATTCTGTGATTTATTTACTACATATTCTGAGTTTTGCCAAATTTATTTTACAACGCAGTATTTTGAACAATTCAAGTCCGACATGTGCGGATGCGAAGGGTTGAAAATACTGGGTCGTTACATTTGGTATCAGAGCTTTGGTTCTAGGCAAAACTTAGAATGTATGGTAAATTTGATTTACAGAATCACGTTCATTCGAGATTGAACCACTCTCTTTTCGAATTTTGGAACATTCCCTACGGTTCCAAAGCTCATTCGTATCCCTCACTTTTTCATCTGCTTTAGATTCTGGAGTATCTCATAACTCCACTTCGGATGATCTTTATTGTAAATTTGCGGTCTCGCCATTATTCTAATAAAGGGGTGAAACTCCTTTACCATTAGCATTGATTCACCGGAGATTTATATTTATCCTCGGTTTATATGCTAGTATCTTTGGTTATTCCAAATTCTATCTCTTCGGATCAAATGTAGATTTACCCCAACCACATCGATATGGCTCTTTAAGTCACGGATGACTAGGTCAAGGTTGTCCGCGACTTATATAGACTTACCCAGTTTCCTTATTCTGATCTTCTGATTTCAATTTATCTTGAATTCTATTTGATTTGAGTTCATCAAATTTGAGTCTCTATCCTGGTTTGAGAAGTTTATTCCTATATTTGAAATTAAAAACTAATATTATATATATGAGTATAATTTTCAAAATTTTATAATTAATTTAACTAGTTGTCAAGAGATAATAGTTTTGATTTTATTTATGGTGTTGTAAGCCATGTGTTTGTCTAATAAATAAGTGAATATAAAACAATGGTTATAAATTAATTTGGAAACAGAAATGAATTTAAAACTAAAACTTGAGAATTAAATTTCTGATGATTTCAAACCTTGTGTTTAAATTTTAAAAGGATGTAATAAGTATTTTTGTATAGAAATTTGTTTCCAAAGAAATTTTAAAATTTGTGCTTTTCTCTTTGTCGCTGGAAAATAATTTCGGTGATGACTGCAGCATCATCGACATTCATTTTCGAGTTTCGAAGTGAAAAGACCATTCTGTAGTCTGGCTACAGTGTTTCCTTGAGATTTTAATTGATTTGAATTTCTAAAGTATGACTTAATATATATAGATATATAATTTAAATTTGATTTGACATATTAGGTATATATATTTAGTTATCTCTAAATGGTTTGAAGGGAATCAGGAATTTAATTCTTAAAGTTTATCTTGAGGAAGGAAAATAAATATAATAACAAAAATTTGAATAAAAAGGTTCCAATTGGAGATAATTAAATTGAAAGTTTTATTTGTATAACACCCAATTTCATTTAATATAACTTACCTTGATTTTCAAAAGTTAACATGTAATTGGATAATATACAATATAAAAGGATTTTATGAATAAAATTTGAGTGGTTATAATAAATATTATACACTTAAATTTTAGTTATAAAAGATTAATGGGGATAAATAAGGAAAAGGAATTTAAGGAATTTTATTCAAATGTCTTAATAATCAAATTAATTTAATATGGAGCCGTAAATCTAACCAAGAGATTTTAATAAAAGGTTATTTCCTGAAATGAATATGTTTGTGTAATAAACAAGGTATCTTTGAATAAGGAAAATATATTTGAAAGGGATATTTTTGGAGTAAGGATTATATATCTTCAAATCATAGTTTAATTGATGTCTAAATAAATAGTTAAGACGTATTCTAATATCACTAAATTTTGATAATTGAGAATTGGTTTTCAAATGGAAATTCAAGGGTAACTTATTGAAGGAATATCTTATTTACAAGATATGTATTTTTAATAAAGTGTTAGGTTATTTGTTAAAATTCAGAGTTAAGTACATAATAAACTGATTAGGAATACTATTATATCTACTATAGCATATAATGAGTGCTGCTGTTTCTAAAAATAAAATGTTTTGGAATTTTTTTTTTATAAATGAACTTAGGAATATTTCAACCTTGAAATGAATATTGTTTGGCATTGAATTTAAAAGGTATAAATGAAGATTATTTTAAAGGTATTATGATTTTAGTAGCATGATTTCCAAATTTATAAATTTAATGATTTCAAAGCATTATGATTGCAAATTTATTATCTTATTTGTTTTCAAACTATCTTTAAGTGTCCTTGGTTTCCCTATCTGCTACAGAATGAGGAGGCTATTTCTTATACCAGTCTATTTAGAAATCTTTTCTATAATCTTTAAAAATCTTTGTTACTCATCGGGGCCTGAGCACCGCTTACCACCCATAGACCGACGGTCGAACTGAAAAGAGTAAAACCAATTCTAGAAGATCTTCTTCGTGCTTCAAATCCGGAACTATTCATTTAAAGTTCTTGTTTATCTAGCTTATCTTCCTTTGTTTCTTTTCTTTTGTTCCTTTTCGAGGACGAAAAGTTCTTAAGTGGGGGAGAGTGTAACAGCCCTAGTTTTTAGCTATTTATTTCTTTTAATTTTTTTGTTTTTAGAAATATAATTTATATAAATTGTGTTTACCAATATTGTTTAAATATTTAATTTAGAGAATTAAACTCGTTAATTTAATATGATTTTTGTAACTAAATTTAAGAAGAAGAAAAAAAAAAAAAAAGGAAATTTTTATAATGTATAATGAAGTGAGTGGTAACTAAATGTTTTGGATATTATCATAATATCTGTTGTTATACCCATTCCCTAAAAATAATGAAAAGGAGAAAATTTGTAACATATTAAAGTAGTTAATTAATTATGTTAATTTGGTAGGTTATGACATGCAAATCATGTTGGTGGAATATTCTCAATTTTGACATATTAATTATGTTAGCAGTGAACATTGTTAAGCAATTTAAAACAATGAAACTTACAATCAATTTATTTGATAAATCTACCTTATTCCTAGTTAGCAATTCAAAACTTGAATAAAGGCACATACGGATATTTTAAAATGGAGTTAATGACAATTAATAGATATTTCAAAAAGAAATTTATGACAATTAATAGAGAAATTAATTGTAAAATTTCAGTAGTTGACCAGAATTAATTTATTGAATAATTAATGCAAATTAATAAAATTGATGAAAGATAAATAAGTTAATTCTTTTGGTTAATGGCATGAGGACACGAGGTTAATCCCCATTTTGTAGGAGAAATCTGCCCGTGTAACCAGTCCGGCTACCAGTGCCTACAAAGCGGACGGATTAATGTGAGACGTCGCAGGATTGATAATTAACAAAAAGGGTTAATTAACTAATTAAGTTAGTAACCAAATTTGAGTATGTAATTAAAGGAGGATAATTAATTGATAATATGGTAATTAATTGAAATCAATTAAGGAGGGTAATTAAAAGGGATAAGGTAATCAATTGAAATCAATTAAAGGCAATTAAAGGGGAATTAATTGATTAGAAGAATATGGAAATCAAATTTGCCTTCCTTTGCGCGTGACACAAAATTTTATTCTTTTAACATTTTGACATTTGCCTCTTACCATTTGTTTCTTGAGCATGTCACTGTATTCATTTATTCACGCAGCCTTATCCACAAAAATATCAACTCTTCCAATTGCCATTTTTCCTCTCACCTAAATTAAATGCATTCAAAATTTAATCTTGCCTATCTTTGCAAATTTTCGCATACCCATTATATCTCTCTGTTTCCACTGCGTTTGTTTTGCAATAAATAAATTTTTCGAACCATTGATCAAGTAAATATTTATGTAAGCATTTATTACTTTTGCCTTTTCAGTTAAAAGCTTTTTCATTGCTTACCATAAATCACGCAAGAGCTCAAGTTTTGCTTCCTCAATCAAATCTGTTCAAATTTGCAGTAACGCATGCTTTAAATTTAGATTATAACTGGTATAAATCACGCAAGCTATCTAAAAAAAAAAAAAATCCAAAAGAGTGATATCGTTCAAACATAAAACTGGAAAGAGAAATCAACGCATGCATTTATCACAATTTTCGTGTAGCGTTCAAACAAGAAGAACTGGAAATAAATCTCTTGCCTAAACGCATGCACTCAAAAATCAACGCTTGCATTTATTTCTTACGTTTTCAAACCTGCCTATTTATCTCCCCTTTTTATTTCGCAAGTTTATCTATAAATACTTTGCCTCATTCACATAAGTTTTCATATCTCCTTGTTTGTCCCTCTCTGGTACAAGCTTCTATCAGGTAAATAATTTGCATTGTTTATTTCTTTGCTTCTTCCAATTTTCCTTCCTCCTTCTTGTGTTCTCTGATTTCCTTGCTCGGCTACTTCCCCATCATGCCGTGCCATTTATAAATACATATAGAACTTTGTTAGTAGTAGGCTGGAAGAAATGATATAAATTGATTGTAGGAAGCTAGACTATGGAATTAGTGTAGTTATGATGTAGTTAGTGGTATTGTGGATTTGGATAAGTGCAGTTTGAAGAGGAAGGCATAGAAAAAAAAAAAGAATTACAATTTAATAATGGAGAAGATAAATTGATAAGGAGAAAATGATATGAAATGTTGTTTAATTCAAATAAACAATATTGTATGAATAAATCTTGGGTGAATATAATAAAATGACATTTATTTCAATTTTTAATGGTTGAAATAAATTTAAGATGGTTAAAAATAAATTCAACTACTTATTTGAGAATTTGGGTGGATAAATATCAATGGATTGTATTTATTATGGTTAATAAAAGGATATTGGTGATGTATACCAATAATCACCTTTTAATGTTTAATAATAAAAGTAAAAGAAGAAATAATTTGCCTAAACATGATGAACATGTATGTGAAATAAAGTATTATTTAATGAATTCAAATGTAGTTAGTGGCTACATTTGATTAAATCGAATAATTTGAACAGTATTGTGTTTGTTGCCAATATTGTCATTTTATTTAAATAAATATATATGAGAATGAAAATAATTGATCATGATAAATATGATTAAAAATGTGAGAAATAATTTAATAATGTCTAAACATGTATTTGTTTTGTTTGGGTGCATAACATCTTTTTATTCAATCAATTGTATTAAATTTGCAATTTATTTTGCAATTTATTCAATTTATTTTATGCATGCGTACGGTTGAAGTATGGGCCTAGGATATGTTGAGACGGTTAGCGGGTTGTAGTAGTCGAGCAAGTTGAACTAAATTTCTTTTATTCTATTCGTTCCAGTTGTTCTGAAATTTTGCTTTGACCGTAATTTTTAAATTCGCATACTTGGTATTTGGATCTTATAGATTTAAGTCAAGGCTTTGCATCCGCCGAAGTTTGATCGTGCTTTCCGTTTTTTTTTCCGAAGTAGATACCGTGTTTGATTTAGATCCACTGCAGCGTTTAATGTGAGTATTTCTCACCAGACATATGTACATATATTTTGTGAATTATCGCAAGTGTATGTGTAAAATTTTTTTTTAAATATTATCTGTCTGTAGTATAACGTAGAATGATGAATCCCATTTAAATTGACACCTCATCAGTTATTATCTGTTGTATTATTTCTGCAGTTATATTATATTATTGTTTATTTACTGCTTAAATCACCACTGCAAGTTCCCTGTTAAATTTAGATTGTTGTGGGCTGAAATGATAGGCCTAAATGATGATTACTGTGCTATTATTATGTTAACTGTTTAACTGTTAACTTGGGATTGCGGGTTTGAAATGATAGAACCCGGGGTTTGTAAATTACGGATTGAAATGATATAAATCCGTATCACTTGACCTAGGCTAGAAAACTATATACAGGCCCGTGGTCCTTATAATATTTTCTGAAATATTTAAAATTATTTTGGAAGTTAAATATTTGATTTAATATCTTTAAAGGATTTTATATTGATTTTGAATGAGTTATAAATGTTAATAAATAAATAAATAAATATTTGAATAAAATTTTGGAATATAACTTATTTTGGAAATTCTGGATTTTTGAAAGGATAAGATTTCAGTTAAGAAATATATATATAAGTTATATTTGGAAATATTTATTAAGTTAAACAATCTACTAAAGCATTTAAATGCTGTCTTTTGAAATTGGACTAGTTTTACCCGTAACTTTAGGTAGCATTTCCTAAGTGCTATAGAATCTGGAATTTGATTGTTTTGAAATTTAAGGAATTTGATAAATTATATTTATGTTTAAGTTTTGGAGACCTTTAAGATATGAGATTTATAACTGGATTTTTCTTAATAAATTTAAGATGAACATTCTAGTGTTAAGTAAATTTTGAAATTATTTAATGGCATAATTTTGGAGTTTTATCTATGGAATTTATGGGAATATTCAAGACGAAATAATAAACACTAATTTGTTGAAAGAAAAAAATATCCAACTTTAGTTTTGAATATTAATACTCCAATTGGATATATATATAGGAATTGAAATGGTCTTGGGAACATGAAGTGATATTTAAATTATGGTTTAAAATAAAGAAATATATTTGTAAAGCTATGTAAATTATCTTCTTTACAAAGTAACCATAAAGTTAAACCATTTATTCTATATACCGTTGAATGTCCAAACCATTGTGTTTGGGAGTTATGGTTTTAAAGTAAAATTTCCAAAATATTATGTTTTGAAGATATAATTTAAATATTTGGTTTCCAAATATTATAAATTTTAAGCAGTATGGTTTTTGGAAAAGAATTATACTTGAATATAACGGTATCATATTGTTTTGGGTTTTGAATGATATCGTGTTTATAGTTTGAAATAGAAATGTTTATTTTGTTTTTAAAGTATAAACTGTTTTAAAAGACCACGGTGTTATAATAACGATGGGTTGGCAAAGAGACCGGGATCGGATATGGACATACTCTCTGTCGATACCGAAAACCACTTTGACTAACCGTGTACGCGGTGGAGATTCCAGAATGAAGTAGGTTGGTGGCGACGTTTCCTGTAAGGTAAATACGTGGACCCGACTCCCGTGAGTTGGCATAAGGTGGCTAAAACAGGAGCGATCGACGGGTTAATGAGGTCATTCCTCTGATCGGACACTCCTCTTCGATATTATACTATGACTTTGGATTGATTCAGTGGCCACTTCTATTTTGATTTGGGGAGTTGTTTCGAGGTGGGCGGTTGCTGCGGCTTCGCGTTACCATCGGCCCGGATGCGTAATTGGTATATCTACCCTGGCATTGCCTAGTTGTGCCGTGTCACCTACCATACCGCGCCTTGTACGAGTTTAGATTTCTCCCGTAGCCCGTGTGGTATCCTCTAGTTGCTTCCCGATCAGGAGGAGCTATGATATTGGATGGACTACTGGGACTATTACGTGTTAAGGTGGAAAATGTAAAGCCTTAACGCTACTTAAAAGTAAGTTTATTTTATAAATAGACACTAGTATAATAGCGCAATATACTACATAGTAAATAGTTTGACGGATCCTTAGAGGATGGGCGGTCCCAAGCATCCTTTAAGTTACTTGCTCTATATTACAGTACACTTGAATTAGCTTACATTATATAAGTATGTATGTCCTGACTCGAGTGTTATGTTTTATTTTTACGCTCGGGTCAGCCTGAGTTGCAGTTTCAGTTTCTCTCCGGAGTTATGTCATCC
This sequence comes from Allium cepa, assembly GCA_030765085.1. NCBI lineage: Eukaryota > Viridiplantae > Streptophyta > Magnoliopsida > Asparagales > Amaryllidaceae > Allium > Allium cepa. The sequence goes on from CM060928.1 coordinate 399,600,836, forward strand.
CGTAGATCATTCATACTGCCGGAAGCCTTTCAGTCTTTATCTTATTTGCAATCAATCAAATTGGAAGACTCTGTTTCTATTTATGTCTACAGCTGTATTGCAGATTCTAAACTATGTAAATTCTATTTGGTTAAAGTTTTATAGTGGCTTCATGAACCACTGTATATTTTATTTCCGCTGTGAGTTCTGATATATGTATGTGATTCTGTGATTTATTTACTACATATTCTGAGTTTTGCCAAATTTATTTTACAACGCAGTATTTTGAACAATTCAAGTCCGACATGTGCGGATGCGAAGGGTTGAAAATACTGGGTCGTTACAATTTCAAATTCTTCAAATATAGCTAGTCTACTGATAAATATCATAGCTCTCAAAATATCTCAAAAACAACATCAAACCCGAACGAGAATGAAAGCAAAATTGAGCTAACACAATTATATGGTTAATGATTGTTATTGCTGTCATTTTGCACTCAGGACCGCAACATACAAACATAATTTCGACCAAGCAAACTTCAAAATTTCCAAAAATACAAAACGTGAAACTTATAATACATAATCTAAGATTTCCAGAACATCTAAAGTTATTGAATTTGGTTAAGAAACGAAAGAGTTATGGTTAATTCTGTTTCAGATCCAAACACAGAGCAAATGTTAGTTTTTCTCTCGGCATAGAAAAAGAAACACTCAATTTTGCCTTGATAACTCTAAAATTCTATAAAACTCAAAACATAAAACTTTTAGCTCTACGTCCATGCTTTCTAAACATCCAAAATTATTAAATTTGGACAAGAAATGAGTAACTTATGGCCAAAACAATTCTTAGGCCTGTAATTGTTGTTGCTGTCGATTTTCTCTTGGGACAGCAACAAACAAGCACGATTTTGATCAAGTAAACTTCAAAGTTTTAAAAAAACCAAAAAAGGAAACTTGTAGCTCTATGTCCAAGCTTTCTAGAACATCCAAAATTATAAAATTTGGTTAACAAACGAGTAACTTATGGCCAAAACAGTTCTCAGGCCTTTGATTGTTGTTGTTGTCGATTTGCTCTCGGGACAGCAGCAAACAAGCACAATTTTGATCAAGCAAACATCAAAATTTTAGAAAACTCAAACCATTGATCTTGTAGGTCTATGTCCAATCTTTGTAGGATATGAAAAAATATCAAATTCCGATTTAAAATGAAAGAGATATAACCAATATACTAACAGTAATTCACAAATAAACATGCAACAACCAAAATTGAGATTTCTTACCTTGAAATCTCAATCAAATCTAGAAAATATGAGTTTTGCCACTCACCTTGTGATTCTGTAGAGCAAAACTCAGATTTGTAGCTGAAAGATTGAAGCTTTGTGGAAGAAACAACTTCAAATAACCTGTAGAACTCAATATATAGACATGCAAAGAAAAAGAAAACAAATTACACACAATTCATATCTAGTTCTGAAATTTGGATGAAATTTTTGTAGTATTGGTGGCGATTGCCTTCTCTAATCTCTATTTGTTTGACTTACTTCTTGAATTTATAGCGAATTGAGTGGAAATTTAATTTTTGTTTGAGGTGGCCATTGCTTTTCTTATTTCTATTTACTGTATAAGCTTTGGAGGAAAAGAAGTAAAAGAAAAACTATGTACCGTTAGTTTTTCTCTCATCATAAGCCTCCAGATGTTGGATTTTGGATTCAAACCTTACCAATAAGCCAAACTTAAAATAGTTAGAGAAAATTACAAAGAAATGTATATATTTTAACCTATGTTATTACTATATGCACAATTTTCTACATTTTAATGCCAAATAAAATGTATACAACCATTTGTGTGAAAATGAAATTGCTATTTGAACAAAATAAAATTTATTTTAACAATAAAAAGTTATTTTTATGAATAAAACCTTATTTTTATCAATATTACACAATTTACCCTATTTTTAATACAACAATTTGTATAAAATTGTTTTCTTGTCAAATGTATTACAATAAATCATTTTAACTATTTCTAATCATCAAAATATTATTTTTAAACCATATCCCATCTTTATAGTAGTAAAATACACAATATCTTCGTATTTCTTATTTTAAATTTGATAAAAGATCAATGTTTTCAAATCTTGTTATATTTACCCAAATAAAATTGCCATTTGATTATTTTCTACTCAGTTTCTCAAAATAAAGCTTTTTTAAAACTTTATTCTCATCAATTTGTATTTATTTCAACAATTAAAAGCTGAAAAACATCACTTGATTAATTTATTAACTCTAATTTAACAAAATCCCATTATTTTCAATTTATTAGCCAAATCTCCAAATGATAAATTCTAAACCCAATATTTATACCCAAATAAACAAAATAAAGTTCTAAACCTTATTTTTCTCATTTTATTTACAAAATTCATTGTTTATTCCAAATAAACAATTTAAAATTTTCAGTTATATTTTAATTTGCAATATTAAAATGTAACTTCCATTATAATTTAACAAGTATACATGCAATCTTAAAACCAGAGTTGTTACAAATCCAGTGGATCCCTCCAACCAGTTTCCCTGCGTCCACAAATGTTAATACAACATAAAGATATCAATCCCACTTCGAGGGGGATATCGGCTTACATAGGGCCATCCCTATTTTGCGGGGTGCAAAGGGTGTCATCCGCTATAATGTGCGAGAATATCACTCCAAATATTATTATGTATATATACTACCATGTATATATATATAACATCCAAGAGATAATTATAATTAATCAATTCAATCAAGAATACAATAACTAAATTTAGCTTTTTAAATTTAAAATTCGAAACTCAAATTGAGTGAGTATTTCTCGCCTTGATTTTTAAATAGGTAGACACCCGGATTTTAAATTTCCAACTGCCTCTGAAAACTTCCAACCCAAATCTATTGCTTAGATTTTCCCAGATACGAACCAACTTGACTTGTTTTAAACGATTTTTAGACCTCGAAATAAAAGGTTGAATAATTATGAGACTTGTATACATACATACATATATATATATATATACACACACATTTTATTTTCTTTTAAAACTACATCTTCTTATTACAGAAATTGGTAAATTAGTTACCTAGATTATACCAAGGACAGAACGCAAATTCGAGCACCAACTAGCGCCTTCATGCACGATCCCCGTCTACTGAACCATCACCTAAGGCAGCCGTTGACACCGCCTCACAATTTGTAGTGATAAAGTAATGGTGGCTGCTCTTTCCACTCGAACTGCTCCTCCCAAATGAACATAATTCCATATGTAAATAAGGCTGCTGTCAAGTCCTTACCCTAACTTCGATCGAACCCAACATCTTAGCCATGACACCGTGCACCGCCTGAATCGCCCCTTGCTTCCTAAACGTGAGCATCCCTTTAGGCGACCCATGTGACCTCTTCAATGACGCGCCCCTGATTGAATGAGACAAGCTGCTGCCCTCCTCCTTTCGCCTCGGTTATGAGCGTTGCTCGACTTTTTTTTAAGAAGTTGCGATTTCTTTTTATTTTTCTTTTGTTGGTTCGATATGATTTCAGAAGGTGGATGGGTAATAGATACGCTACTTAAAAAGAAAGAGCGGCTCCGGGTATAAGCTGCTATAGCACATGATTAGGGTGTTGACTTTTATAATTATAAATATTTATTATATCCAAATTATCTCATATTGGCTAACTAAAATTTTACAATCCCTACCGAGGCAAGCCACTGGGCATTTATAATGTTATACCTCTATTCCGGACGCAATGGAAAAGTTTCGAATCCTAATACGATCGTATGGAGAAGATAGATTTTTGGACCCTAATTATTATATTGAATTTTCAATATAAACTTCGACACGTTTCTATCCCTTACGATCAAACGATAACTCCAACCGCTACGAAACTTGAAATCCGATAATAATACATTATTATGCATCCAATGGTACTGGTTTCGTCAAATTCCAAGACTGTGCCTCGGAAGGATATTTTTAAATGTCAATCTAAACAAACTATATTTAAAATTGAACAGATCACTTTTAAATTCAATTTTAAAACTTTTATTATCTTCATTATTATTAATATAAATTTTAAAGTCCTTTAAAGTATTTTTATCGAGCTTAAAACTCAACATACAATAATCTAGCCAATATTCAATTATAAAATTCAATAATTAAATTATCCAATAAATCACTATATTTAAATTCTGAATTCACTTTATAAATAAAAATCAAATTTCCATATTCAAAATCAATCTATAATTCAAATTCAATATTTAAAACCATTTAAATATTCCAAATCAAACGTCAGAAAATCCAGGTCGTTACAGATATATATATTTAATTTCCTTCAGTAATTCAATATTTGCAAAAAAAATTCAAAGCTTATTCCCATACTCATAATATTTCCAAAATATATCAATACCTAGAAATAATTTAAAATTCCTTTTGTTCTCCCTTCCTTGGATTATTTCAAACCCCTTCTAGTCCAATACTTAGGAAATGTTTATAAATATAATTTTCCAAAATCATTTATTTCCAATACTAAGGAAATATTTCATAGCTTATTTTTGACCGCGTAAGTATATTTCGAAGCAGAGAAGTATTCTATTTATTTCATATTCTCAAAACATTTACAATTTATTTGTAAATTCCTTAGCCCATTTGTTCTGGATCTTAAAATCTCTAGAAATTCACTTAATTCCTTTTTCAACTTCCAAAAATCAATTACGCTTTCTTAAATCTCAATTACCATTTATAACTTCTCTACGAACTCGGATTCAAATTCTGAGTTTATATACTTCAGTTAGTTTGGAAATTTCCTAAGTTTTGGGATCCATTATAAGTTTCCTTTTATAAATCAACTTCGTTAAATGAACTAATTACGAATCTTGAGAGCATTTATAAAATACTCAATCACTTATTTTTAACTCCATATATATAATAATAAGTATATTTAAAGAATAATTATTATTTAGACTATCAAAATACCTTTTGAATAAATAATAGAACTGATTTCCAATTTGAATTTAATAATATACATCGACTTACAAAGTTTATTTAAAATAATCAAAATTCATTTTGATATTTAACTCTCCAAAGTATTTTAAATACCCACAACAGTTTTTAAAACTACATGATTTAAAATAATAATTCCTTTTTACATCCAAACTTTGCTTCTCGATACAAAAATCTGTTTTCTTTTAAAACTCCGATATAACCATTTCTAATTTATAAACCTCTCTCGATTCATACACATCGATTTTCGATTCAAATTCCATGACAATTCCAGTTTCCAAATAAAATCATCTATTTCTCTCTTTTTAATCCAAATTTCCATATCTCATTCTAAATTCACACTATTAGATTTAAAATTCAAATGATCACCCGATAATCATTTTTAATTACTTATAACTTTGGTTACATTTTCATCTAGGGTCCATTCCTTATTTTTAAAATCCCTATTATAAAATCATTTAGTCAACACTATTCCTTGATAATCTCATTTAATTGCCTAAAATTCATTTCCAATTTATATTTCATTTCTTTTCCTAAAATTAGCAATTTATAATTTTTCCACTCCATTTATAAATATTGTTTATAAATTCATGCCTCATTCTCGTTTTATCTGTTTAACAACAGATCCATATTTCAAAAGTCTGTTTATAATTTAATTTCTATTTAAAATTCCATTCTGAAATCTATTTCTCAATAAATCCAATTAATATTACAAATTCACTCGAAAACTCGATTTCAACTTCCAAACCATATTTAATAGATATTATAAATTTTATTTTTTAGAATTCCTTTGCATAAAAATTTTCAAAAATCTTTATTTTAACATTTATTAAAATAGTTAAACAAATTTCCAAAAATAAAATCTTTTATTTAATTCAAATCCATTTCTTATAAAATACTTTGATTCTATATAAATGTCTTAAATTCCAAAATTCCATTTTAATTTCTTTTTGAATTCAAAAATATTATTTATAGTATTTAAAATATAAAAATTAAGGTCGGTGCTACTATAGCATCCCATAAGTCAAATCACACAATAATCCATAATAGACTATTCAATCATATCATACATCACTATATATGAAAAACAATCAATATATTTGAGGAATCCAGTTGGATCCCTCTAACCAATTTACTTGCAACCACAGAAGTTACATAAAATACCAATCCCGCTTCGGGCGAGATATTACGGTAATATATGGTCATCCGCTATTATGCGGGGTGCATAACGTCTCATCCGCTCCAACGGCGGGAAATATATCCAACTATTAATGTGTGTGTATATAGTAATATATATAATATAACATTCAACTGATAATAATATATCAATTCAATCAATCATCCAATATTTTTTTTATTTCTATAAATTAAACCAGTCAACCATATTGAGTGATATTTACTCATCTTGATTTTTATTTGCAATCCGTTCCAATTATAAATTAAATTAAACAGTCATTCAATTTAATTTAAAATTTCAGCAAACTCCAAAAATCTCCAAACCAATTTTATTTCATACCCTACGTCATTATGGATTCAACACCACCTATTTCATTTGATTTCAACCTCGTATGACAAAGCTATGCCATTTATAAGATAACGATTTACACAATAAAAATATAATTTTCTTAATGACAGTAATTAAATTAATTACCTAACTCTAATCAGCTTCCCATCGCACGTGCCCTCCATCCAGAAACGCGACTTCACTCATCGTCATTGTCGTTACATCCTCCATGTCGCCATCGCGCGCACTCCACCTATGGTCGCCATCGCGCACACGATTAATTTCCCCAAACCCTCCTCGCCTTGAAAACATGTCCAATGCCCTCCCTCAACCTCGCGGCCTTGCCTACAGACCGCTATTGGCGAACGTCATCCAACCCAAACAGCATTGCACTTCACCATACTCCCTCTACATCCACGCCTCGCTTTTCCAGGTCCATGCGACCATCGTGGCTCCAATTTGTCTTAGATCACTGCACTTTTTTTATTTTGAATCAATTTTGTTTTAATTTCTTTTATATGAACGGATTTTCTTTCGAGAATATGAAGAAAGAGTACATGATTTAAACTGATAGAGGGTGACTATATGTACATACTTGGTCAGCCTACATAAACTAGTGGCTTTGATTTGATTTGCCTTTAGTATTATTTTTCAAAATATCTTGAATTACACAGTGTGAAATCTCGATCTTCGGTTGAGGCATGTCGCATAACGTTCCTAATGTTGTACTCCTATTCTGAACACTATGGAACAAGTCTTGAGCACCAATTCGATCATATGTGTAAGATAGCTTTTTAAATCAAAGATTTTAAATTAAATTAATCCTCACGTTTCCAACTCGCACGACCAACAGTAACACTAATGGCTACATAATTTGAAATCTGATAATAATACACTATTATGGATTCAATGGAACTAGTTTCATTGAATTTTGAAATTGTGCCCTGGATCGCTATTTTAACACATCGATTAAATTGACGATTTCAAATATTTACGAAATCACTTTAAATTTCAGTTTAAAAGCTTATAAAATCATTTCCATTTCAAAGAGAATTTATATTAACATTAGAAATAATTTTGATTCATATTCAACTCAAATTCCAATTATTCACCATTTTCGTATTACGATAAATCGCTATATTTAAAATTTAATTTCTTTCAACAAATTTTTAACCAAAATCTTCATACGCAATAATAAATTTATATTTCAAATCAATATTTAAACCATTTAGATATTCAAAATCAATCGACTGAAAATTCGGGTCGATACATTTCTCCTTCCATAAAAGAATTTCATCCTCGAAATTTGCTAAGGTAGGAAAAAATGCTACAAACCCATTAACTCATCAAAATCCACATAGTTAAAACCCGATACTTCACTTTTCTAAATCCCTTAGTTCCATACAAAACATTTAGTTTCCATTTCCAAACAAAAATTCCTTATTTCAATTATAATTCGAAATTACATTTTTGGTTAATAAAAATTTCCAAAAATTTCCAAAAAATTTCTAACACCCTAAATTTCTGAAATATTTTGGCAGTCTCCCTTGTTCGGAGAGTCTTTTGCAATATGAAAAATATGATTAAAAAATATATATCGGCTCTCATAGCCGGAAAACGTAATATACATATTAATATTTTTATTCTCGATCTAAATTCATACGCGTGCCTTATTTTAGCGTTATTAAGCGAGCTCGCTCAATTTATAAGCTATTGCGCTACGAAAATCTAGTCATACAACTTCATGTACCCGTGCTTACTCAATTAAAACACATCAGTTTCATAATTTATGAAATCTTATAAGATTACATGCATTTTACTACTTAAAACATATAGTTTCAAAGTGCAAAGCATGGCATATTAGGTATTTATAAGCAATCACAAGGTTCTAGCATTAATTTAGTTACTTTCGGTCATTTTATATACCATTTCATTCAATTCGAATGGTTCACAAACAAATAATTAGCATTTAATTCATATCAACACATATTATATCCATATTTATTTCAAATTGATTCAAAAACAATTTATTCACTTTTCATTGATTGCTTATTTTTGTTCAGTTCCATTTATGTCGAATGACAATTCTTTTTCATGCAAACTCTATGATATACCTTTAATTATATAACCACTCCAGGTTATAGCTATTTTAAGTCGACTCTAAATCAATTTATCAATTTTCTATTAATTCGTATTAAATCTATTCACAAAATCTTGTTCGTTCAAATTTATATCAAACGACATTTCATTTTTATGCCAATTCACGTAATAAACCATTTCATAAATTTATTACTAAGGTTTATTATAACATTCCATACCATTACTTAAGTTCATATTCGACTTTATAATTTTAGTTCATTCTTGATTTAATCAAACAATACTTCCAATCCATATTCAACTTATTTACTCCTAGGTTGAATTTCATTTTCCAACTCAAATTTGTATTTAACAAATCTCTATTTATATAAATTAACCTTTCTTGATTAATATTCAAATTATCTATATTTAATCCTTTTATGTTTCCAAGTTCAATAGAATTCTAAATCTTATACTTAAGTTCAAACCCACTCCATTTTGCTTAACTTGAATAAGTTTCATTCCAAAATTTTCCTATTTGATTTGGCTTGAATTTGATTCTATTTTATTTAAATTATTCCTAAATTCGTCTTACTTAACCTGAGTTAAGTTCTATTTCAAAAATCATTCCATTTAACTTGATTTGAGTTAAATTCGTTTAAAATTTATAACTTATAGTTATATCATCATTTTACAACTCAAGATTTATATTCACTTGAATCCGATATTATTTCTAATCCAATCCAATTTTATTTAACTTAGCTTAAGTTAAACTTCCATTTCATACTATTAATTTTAACTTAACAAAGTTAAAATTCAATTCCAAATTAATTGTCCACACATTCTTTCTTTATTAACGTCATTTTAAGTTATAAGTTCAAAACCTTTTATACAATGCTTCCATGCATCGTTTAGATGAAATTCCAGAATTCAAACACCCGGATTTAATTCAAATAATTTTGAAATATATATACATATAGCTCTTTTGGTTTAACAAACCATTCTTTTGGAATTTTAAAAATCAGCTTGACTTTATCAAAAAAAATTCCTTCGGTATTTCCAGGACAACACCTGTTTACCAGACAAAAATCTCTATATCAACTTACTATGGTATTAATCCGTCACTAAAAAACTCAAAAATGAATACTGATGATGTTGCAATCATTACCAAGATTATTATCCAGCGAATGAAGTGAGTTCGGCGCTTTTATCACCTTTAAAATCCATTTAAAACAATTTCCATTCAGAAATATTCAAAATAATATTACTATTATTTATTTCAAACACTTTGGAAAACATTTCCAAAGATCTTCGGGATTAATTTTTCCAAATTTTAGTTTGAATCCAATTTTAGCTTCACTCATTTATACAAATCATATTTATACAATTTCTATTTGGTTATATAAACCATTTCAATTTTTTAATCTAATTTTGATTATAATAACAAGCAAACACACCAATTATTTCAGAAAATTATTTCTTTTATATCAAAATATAATTTGGGTAAAACTATTTCATTACCCACTTTAAATCAATACCTTGTCGATTTAACTTGTTCGGAGTTTAGAAACCCCTATCGATATAGTTGTCCAAACTGTGCCAACCAGAATTCATAAACACTCAACCGATAAGTCAATATAGTAAAATAATTTATATTCACTAACAAATACGCACTCATATCTATATTACACTCAGACTCATTCTAGGGTACTATTTAACGCTATCTCCAATGAGTAATCCCCACTAACACCAATGTTCTCGCTTAACCTTACGCTCTAAAACCAAATGTGGTGGCCCGCTTTTTCTCGACCCTTGAAGATCGATATCAATACATTCACTATATAGCATGCTAAAGGTAACCTCACTTACACTTAACGCTCTTCTCTAAGACGTACGAGGTTAGAGATTGTATATTTGTGGAAATCAATAGTGTGTGATGGTAATGGCAATGTGACATTCTATGTAGGATTTGATATTCTATGTAGTAAAAACGTGACCTTAAGCCTCGCACTTGGGTGTGACAAACACATGATAGATGTGGCAGGGATACGTAGGTCGCACCCATTAGGATATGGTCATCACCTTTCAAGATTACTCTCTATATATCGAGTATGGTGTGTATGTTATGAGAGCTCTTGCATAGGTCGAGAACAATCAGGGTGATGTCATATTCGGTACTATCTACGATAAAGGTAGGTCGATTCTATGTTGATGAAGGACCATTTATTGGTGCCTAGTAGATTTTTCTAGAGATGTTCTATCGGAAGGTAGTCCCTTAACCTTTTATTCTATGGAATCCATTCTACAATACAAGCCTTTACAGTTTTAGTTGTAAACTTATTTTTTTGTCGAGATGTAACAATTCTAGCTATGATTAATACTTTATTTGAAACGATTTTCAAAGAATGTCATTAAAGATAGTATCCCTGATTTTGCATAGAAAATATTTTGGTTATCATAAGGTAAAAACATATTCTGTGTTTATGTGCGGCGTGATCTTATGAGATACTCTTTGTTTTCCAATACCCGTATTTTTGAGTGTCTCACACCACTCCCATGACTGACCCGGAGCTTATTTTCTTTTCCCTCAAACACTAGATGCCTTATTTTTTCACGCAACTAAGTAGTCTGGTTTAACTTGGAGCATTGTGACGAGCTAGAAGCCTGGAGCTGAAGATGTTCTTATAGATAGTTCTCCATTTCCATTTCCATTTCTGCTGCATTAGTTCACTGGTTGTATTCAGCATTTATGGGGACAGAGATTTATAACTGTCCAAGATGATTTATAAGATAGATTCTGATAAATGCATTTAAAATTTCCATTGTAAAGATCATATATATTAAAATAATATATGTTATTCCATTTATGTAAGGTTCTATTTTATCTTTACTTTCTTTACAACCTTTACTACCCATCCTTATGGTACTTGGTTTTATGGCATGTTAATACCGAGGATGTATTAATATCTATTTTTAAGGGTCGAAAGGGTGAGTCGTCACATCGAGTTTCCTGGTTATATGTGCATATATAACCTAGCCGAGTGGTTTGCCCTTTTCACATTGTTATACTAGTTTATATATGGCTAAAAATGATGGTTTTATATAGTTTTCGAATGTTAAAATGGTTTTAATGATAGACCTAACCTTATTAGCAGTTTTAAAGGATATTAAAATGATAAATGTTGATTTTGATTTGTTTTTGACTAGTTGACTAAACTGACCATAATTTGCTAATTCGGTATATCTAGAGGATATAATTGTTTTAATTGTGTTTAGATTTCTTTTATATGACGTATGAATGCTTTTTTATTATATTTGGTTGTTTTCTTGTGATGTGACTCGTTTGAGTGTGAATTGAGAGCGGTCATCGGTTTAGTGAAATGGTGAACTAAAATGTTCAAAATGCGATGCGATCATTTGTGATAATTAAGGCCTTAAGAGGTCCCCATTTTATCACATGAAGTGAGGAGAAGCAAGGGTGTGGTTTTTGCAAGGTTGAAGTGTGGTTGGTGGCGGTAACAAGAAGCGATCGGTGGCAGATTTCTTTGAGCAATGGGATGATAAATTTCAAGGTGTAAGTGAAGAACTTTAGGACTTAGGCATTTAGACTTCAAGTTAGAGTGGGGATAAGTGGTTTTTGTACCTAGAAAAATTGCTCAAGTGTTGGAGGGGGAAGGGTTGATTATGAGAGGTCTACCCTTGAGTGTTTTATAATAGCATGACCTGTAACTTCGGGCGGGTGTGAGGCTACTTTGGGGCAAATAAATTACCTTTCAAGGGAACTATTGAATGATGAGAGGTTTTGACTTGGCTAGTACTTAGCCAAAATTGGTTAAGTACTAAGCCCATATGGTCATTAACCAAAACTAGTTTAGTACTAAGCCCATATGGTCATAACCGACCACTATGGTAGGGCCCAAATTCTGATGAATTTTTGCAACGGCCTAGTAGATCATGTCGTGGCCGAACACATGCTCGTGTGACATCTGATTTGAGTGTTACGATCTTATGTCAATTAGTTTTTTAAGTAAAATGATGACGTGGCCTTCGACTGGGTGACTTCGGGATTGATGGGGGACTCTACGATTAGTGGTGTATGTCAAGAGATGTTTGAGCTTTAATGTATTAGTATGGTGAATCATTTTGGTGGAGTACTTTGGTGAAAAGTGTATGAATCATTTTGGCTGAGTAATTCGAGTGAAATGTGTATGCGAACTTGTTGATGGTCCAAGAAGGCATGTTTGATGATATGGTAGGACGTTTGTTCTCGTATTGATTCACGTGCTAAAAGAATTGTAGACATCTATTTATGTGAGTGTCATGGTGCAAGGGTATGTGAGGATGCTCACCTATTTCCTTAAACCTTGGTGATGGTCTAGCATGCCTTGGTGATGGTAGTACATTGGTGATGGTACATGATTGAACATCGAATCCAATTGCGATATGGTGTATCGCTGACATTGATGATGGATGTACGACTTAAAAAATATAAAAAGACATCTTGATGATGATACGAGACCTTAGTGAGGGTTGTAGATAAGTGAGGTCTTGGTTATGATGTAAGACCTTGGTGATGGCCAGGGCGAGTAGGACCTTGTTGATTGTTGTTGTGTGTGTGTTTGCTATGGTTGCTTTGATTGGTGATTGTTGTGTGGTTTCAATTGGTGTTTTCTAACGTGGTGTTATTGAGCTAGGTCCCTTGACACCGGAAGTTATACATGGTGTAGTAAACCCTTATGAAAATGATGACTGTACAACATATATAGTGTTATGTGCTAATTTGTTGAATGCGCGTTGGTCAGTTATGATTACTCATATATAATTTCTCTATTTTACTATATCTCCTATTACGGTATCTTGAGATTTGTATCACTCACACTAGACTATTGCCTGACTTGAGGTTTTAGGTTTTACTACTTATTATCTCGAGTTTTCTAAAATTGGTAGAATAGATAATATTTCTTAGATTAGCACATGGAGCTGTTCAGTGGATGAACAGGACACCGACGCTTACCCATATTTTATTTTGGAGCTTATTACTATTCACTACATAGCATTATGGAGCTTTGTTGGTGCTTTATTTTATTTAGTGTGTTAACAAGAAATCTTGTCAACGTCCCAAAGCCAAAAAAGGTTATTAATACCTCAAAAGAATTTTTTTTAGAAGTGATCAATCTCTTCGAAACCTGTTCGAAAGAGTATAATACGACGAATTGCCTTTAAAAGGTGATCTTATGAAAATATTAATTGAAGTTAAGAAGCCCAATCAACCCTTCGAAATGGAGGTTAAGAAGAGAGCATTTCCTTCATGACCTCTTTCGAGTGGGTCGAAAGGGTCATTTGCACCTCCTTTTAAGTGGAAAGAAAAACATCAGTCATTTTTTCCTTTTGATTGTGTAGAAAGATCCATTCTGCCCCTAAAAAAATAATTTACTTTTGAAGGTATTATTTCTGCTATTATGGATGGAACTCCTTCGAAAGGATTATATGTTTTAAAATATAAGTACTCCTTTCGAAGGTATCCAACCAACTAGTATAACTTAGTATTCATGCATAGAGTCCCATTCAAAACGTCCCATTTGATCAGGTCGAGAGGGTGTTTACTTGTTAAAAGTGGACTTAAAGTACAATATATAATTCTATATTCAATATGCAATGGAATGACATCTCGGAAAATATAAGTTCCATGAATTTATTAATATCGAAACATATCATCATCTTAATTTAACATTTGATATCACGAGACACGATGATAATATGATCCGAATACACATTGTCTATGTTGATCCTATTGCATAACATAAGTCAAATAGGAATTAAGAAAATAAATAAGCATCATATGCAATAGGTCATTAGTCAACCTAATGGCTGAAATGATCTTTCCCATATTTAAAATCTATATTGAATCCATGCACTTCCTCTAATTGCATTTATCCAAATTGACTTACAAGTAAAAAAGTTTTTCCCCAAATTGATTTAGGGCTACAAGGATTCGATTTGCTATGAAATGAGGGGAAGAAATTGGAATTCCAAAGTTTGGATCTCAAAACCTGGACCCCTAGGGTCATATTTGAAGATGTATGACGACCCCCTTTCTTTCCCGTCCTTTCACTTCAGTCGAAAGTCCTTCTTTCAACCTTTTGTGTACATCCTTTCGACGTGGTCGAAAGGCATTCTTCCTAACTTTTTTTGTTCATTCTTTAGCCTTCGCTCTTTTAAATAAACCCTTTTGACCTAGTCGAAAGGATTACCTTCACAACTTTTCGCCATTGCTATAGTTTGAGCATCCTTCTACTTTGCTTTTTAAAAAGAACTTGATTGCTTTTGACTTCATCGAAAGGGGGTAGGTGCGCTCTCCAGTTTGTGTTTCTATGTTGTTGCATGTAAGAGACGGGTTGAGCTTTTGTACAGTTTCAAAAGGATTAGTTGGTGACGACTTGATCATTGCGAAAGGTTATTTAGCTTTAAGTAGAGTCTTCTTTATGCTTTATAAAGGTTCCAATCATTTCAAAAATCTTATTCTTGTTACCGAAAGGTGCTCACTGACAAATGTCTTTAACTTAAAGGCTGACATTATCGAAACCAACAACTTTTTAGGGTTTGGCTCTCGCGTGTGATCCTGGTTTCGAAAACTTTCGAAAGGGGTTTGAAACCCGTATTAGGCTTTTAAATATATATAGATTACCTATGTCGAAAAGTCCAGCTGAGGCGGAAAGGTAGCTTTGCCTTCTTTTCCACCCCTTCAAAAGCCCTTATTTCATTGGATACTTGTAGGTGCATCAATTGCTTGCGACTTCATCCTAACCACTTCGAAAGTTATCTCAATGTCTTCAAATCATCGTTTTTGGATTATGGAGAAACCCTTATCTTAAATTTCGGGGGCCAAGCACTTTTATGAGCCTTCTTTCATGCCTTTATTCTAAGTGAATTTTATGATTAACATTTTGCCCCCCCCCCCCTCCCCGTATGAAAGAAACATTTGTTCTTTAGGACAAAAATTTAACAACTTTTCCCTTCACACTATTCCACTCTTAAAGCCCCAATTTCCATACAAATTTCAAAGTAAAAAAAATTCACTATGGTTATCTCAAGACTTACATAAAAATATGCTCAGTGATCTGTTTGTCATATAGTTGAAGATGATGTTAGCATAATGGATCTCCTGAATTCTAAGTCCAGAAGTAACAAAATTAGTTGTCCATCATCTGGAGTTAATAAGTGATAAGAAATTCGCAGTTGTAAATGATTTGGAACCCAAAACTCTTGTCTGGCAATAATAGAAGTCCCACCATCCAACTTTTGTAGTTATAAAAGAAGCTTATAAATTGAACTCCCATTATATTAGTAGAAAACCAGGCGTATAATAATTGAAGTCTAGGAGTTTTCCACTAGCGTCAATAAATGTTTGTAATAAAAGGCCATGAGCTATCATCTGGAAAAAAGTCATTGAAAACCATGAATCCTTATTTGGGGATAAGTAATAGTATTTAGAAACCCGTATTGGAAATAATAACGAACCAAGGACTAAGATTCGGATGTTGATAAATGTTGTTTGAAAGTTAGTAGTAAACTGGTGACCCTAATTCAGGTATTAATAAGACAAACTCAAAGTTTTAATTGAAAATAAGAAGTCCATTGTGATCTCAATACCAACTGCCTTGGAACCCAGATTTGGGCATTAATAAATGAAATCCAAACTTTTTTGGTAAAAGACACAAAACCCAAATTCAGGTTTTAGGAAGACCAAAGATCTAAAACCCTGATTCGGGTATTGATAAGTGAAGTTCAGAAGTCAATGGTAAGAGACCTGGAACCCAGATTCGGGTTTCACTAAATGATAACCAGAAATCCATAATAATGTCTCTATAATAGAAATCTAGTGCCCAGATTCGGGCATTATTGAATAAAACTCAAAAGTTAAAAAATTTGATACCCAAACTCGAGTATTAATGAATGATAGCCAAAAATCAATAATAACGGTCTCCATATCCAAAACTGTAGTTTAGAGCTTAGATTCGAGCATTAATAGGTGAAGTCTAGAAATTAATAGGGATAGCCCCGATACCTAGATTCGGGTAATATGAAATCCAGTGATTAATAGTAAATGACCTGAAACCCAGATTCAAGTTTTAATAAATGAAGTTATGAATTCCTCTTTTGGGTACCAGTTGGAGGCTATAGATTCTTATTTAAGCCTTCTACTGTGCATTTCTCTTTAGGTTTTTATTCTTTGACATATGCCACCCTTTTGGCCTTGTATATTGTCATTGTTTGACATGTTGCTTTTTTGATGCAGAAATCTTAGTCCATTGTTTGATATGCCACTTCTTGGGCTCGGATGTCTTAGTTTGTTGTTTGATATGCCACTTCTTGGGCTCGGACGTCTTAGTCCGTTGTTGTCTGGTGCGCTTGGTTAGCTTATCTACAAGAAGGACCCAAGGACTTACCTAACCTCCCTATAGAAGGTGCTCCGGCCAGGCCTTATAGGCGAGACTGAAGGCTTGCTCAGTGCCTTGGTCAGGCCATAGCATGGCGGGGCTAAGGCTTACTCCATCCTTCCTCCAGAAGGAGCCTTGACATAGCCATAGCGTGGCATGATCGAGGGCATTTTCGGTGCCTTGGCCAGGCCATAGCATGACAGGACCAAGGGCTTACTCTAACCTCCCTCTAGGAGGCGCTTTGACCAGGCCAACTTGGCGCAGACAAAGGCTTTGACCGTTTAAGGTAATGTCCAAGTGTACGGAGAATTCTTCTCCCAACCATGTAGACTTTTCTTTAAAGAAGAGGTGCTTTATTCATTCATTGTAAGAAAATATGCTCGCAAGTGTTCCACATTCCAAGGAATTATATTGTTGTTTGGTCGACATAACTTGTAAGCTCTAGGGGGAATTACTTTACACACAACTAGAGGACCTTCCCAATTTGGTCCTAGCGGTTCATCCGTAGGATTTCTTATGTTTGTCATCACCCTTTGGAGTACTAAGTCTCCCTCTTGAAATGATCTTGTCTTGACTTTTGAGTTGTAGTATTCTGAGATTCTTCTTTGATATTCTACAGTTCAGATAGCTTCTTCAACCCTTAATTCACGTATTAAGTCTAATGGTTCTTTCCTCAATTACTTGTTTGGATCAAATGCATATGCGATTCTTCGATGTGAAGGTATCTCAATTTCAATTCGCAACATTGCTTCGTACGCATATGTTAGAGAATAAGGGGTATGTCCCATTGTAGTTCTAGTGGATGTTCGATAAGCCCAGAGTACAAGTGGCCATTCTTCTACCCAATTCCCTTTAGCTTTATTCAATCGCTTTTTCAAGATAGTCTTAATAGTCTTAGTTGCAGCTTCAATAGCTCCATTAAACTTTGGTTCAGCCACAGAAGAAAAGCTTTTAACAATCCCATTCTTATGGAAAACTAAGAAAACTTTTCACTTTCAAACCATGCTCCATTAGTAGTTATAATCTTATATGGGATCTCAAGTATGATAATAATGTTTTTAATGACGAATCTAAGCACTTTCCCAGAAGTGAGTTTGGAGAGTGGTTCTGCTTCTACCCACTTAGTAAAGTATTCTATGGCGACTACAACATATTTTCTTCCTCTTTAGGAAATTGGCAATGCCCCGATTAAGTCGATTCCCCATATATCCAAGAGCCTTAGACCTGAAATCAGAGTCAAATGAATTGGTGGAAATAGAGGAATCTTAGAGTATTTTTAGCATCTTTCACATCTCTTTATATATTCAATAACTTGACTTGCCATTTGAGGCCATTAAAAACTTTGTCTTATTATTTTCTTTGCCAACTTTACCCTGTTGGAGTGATCTCCACAAAATCCTTTATGCGCTTCTGCCAATAATTTCATCCCATCTTGTAGACTTACACATCTGAAGTAAGGTAAGGCATATCTTTTTTGTAAAGAACTCCATCTACCGTTGTGAAAGTCGAAGCCTGTTTCCTGATTTTCCTAGCTTGCACTTTATCAAATAGCAATATACCTTTAGAAAGATATTTGACTATAGGCGGCATCCAAATGTCAATATAACAGTCATATGCCCTTGGATGATTAACCCTATCATTTGCGATTTCTTCATTACTTTCCCTTTCTTCCCCCTCTTGCGTCATGGCTTGGGATCTAGTTAAAACTAGCAATTCATTCCCTTGTTCGGGTTTTCCCTCTTTAATACTTGGATTTTCCGAATACCCTTTGGGTATGAATCGAGTATCTAGGGCCCCATTTGAACTAGCCAACTTTTCTAAAGAATCTAATTGAGAGATTTCTCTCTTGGAACTTGATGTGTAGAAAAATCTTCAAATAAGGCGAGTATTTTCAATACTTTCTTTACATATAAAGATAGTTTTGCATCCTTAATCTTGCATACTTGCTTTATCTGGTTTACAATTAGTTGAGAATCACTAAAGACTTGAATTCATGGGATTTTGAGCCCTAAGGCTAGAGTTAATCCTGCCACCGTTGATTCATATTCAGCTATATTATTTATTGCGGCAAACCCTAACTTTATTGCATAGTGCAGGCGATTCCTGTTTGGTGTTATTATGACATGTCATGCTCTGGCTCCTTGATTATTTGATGTGCCATCCAAAAATTACCGCCATATGGTTTTTTGATGCTTTTCTATTTTCAATTATTCTTTAATGAAGTTGGTACACTCATTAATAAAGTATGTTAATGCTTTCCCTTTGATAGTTGCCTGTAGCAGAAACTGAATGTCATGCTAACTAAGCTCAGTTCCCCACTTTACTAGCCTAACCGAAGTTTCAGGCTTACTGAAGGCTTGTTTGAGTGGAAAGTTAGTCAATACTCAGACTGGATGCGCTTGAAAATATGCTTTAAGTTTTTGTGCTATAAGTACCAAGCAGTAAACTAGTTTTTCTATTACCGGGTATCGAACCTCTACATCTTTTAATCGTCTGCACAGATAATAAGTAAGAAGTTGAGTCACATTTCCTTTTTGATCAAAACTGAACTAACCACTTGTTCCGAAACTGCCATGTATAAGTACAAGACTTCCCCGTTCTCGGGGCTGGATGGTATTGCTGGTCTTTCAAAATGATTTTTCCAAGGCTTTCTTACAATCTTTTCCTTATGCAAAGCTTTTCTTTTTCTTGATCGTATTAAAAAAGGGAATACACTTATCACTTGCTTTGGAGGTGAACCTGCTTAGGGAGGTTATCCAACCATTCAAACTCATTACATCTTTGCTAGTTTTAGACCCAGCCATGTTCTTGATCGCTTGAATCTAGTTAGGACTAGCCTTAGTTCCCTAAGCTCTCACAATATAGCCTAAAAACTTCCTAGAATGAACCCCAAAACATCATTTCTAGGGATTCGGTTTCATTAGATATTTCTATAATACTTCATACATCTCTTTTAGTTCTTCAAGGTGACTCTTAGCTTCATAAGATTTTGCTAGCATATCGTCAACATAAACTTCCATATTCCAACCGATCTGTTCTTTGAACATTCTGTTGACTAATCTTTGATAGTAGCTCATGCATTCCTTAACCCAAAAGGCATTTCTTTGTAGCTGAAAATTCCCTAATCAGTAATGAAACCTCTATGTTCTTCATCTGGTTTAAACATGGGCATCTGAATATATCCCAAATAAGCATCCATGAGGGATAACAATCTTTATCCACTAGTTGCGTCGACCAACTTATGTATCCGGTGCAATTGGGTCATGGACTTTTAAGTAGGGGATCTTCTTGAATGGAGAACACTCCCTCTCTAGCTTCTTTAATGTATCTATTTCTAGCCCCTATTAGTCCTTGCTGGGTGTGGCCCTCCATGGATTACATCAATCCTATTCAATGGTGGACTCAAGCTTAATGGATCTAATTTTTCCAAGATGTTGGCAGCATTACTAGGAAATTTTTGTGGACCATCATCAATCCATGGTGCCTTTTGCTTGTCTTGGATGAATTCTTTCTAATGCCCTTCATGCATTAGTTTTTGAATGATTCCAGCCAACAACTGACATTCATCAGTTTTATAACCATTTTCTTTGTGATAAGTGCTGTAGCGATCGGGGATTTTCGATCCTTGAAATCGAAATTAGTACGCTCACTGTGTAACATATCGAATTTTCAAGTATCGAAAATACCGATTACTAGGGGTGAAGAAGAAAAGGTAGAAGAATAATAGAAACAATCAAAGTAAAGTCTCACAATCGCAATGGAACAAAGTATAATATATAATAACATATTTTAAATACAAGAACTATACTATTAATATACATATCATTATTAGAGCACAACAGACAATGACCAATCTGGACAGTTTAATAACTTGTGCTCGCACAGCGGAAATATAATTCAAGTACGGGTATACGTTTTTACCATCTGACTTGTCTCTTGAGCTTTATAGCATCCCATTCTGAATCTGTAATACTCGGTCTGACCCGAGCATTATAATAAAATAAAACATGAGTCAGTCTGGGAGACAAGCGTGAGAAAACACACTCAATTTTAATTATTAAAGTTATCAAAATCCTTTGAAAAACAAAGGTATCTCTTAAGACCTCGTCACATTTAAACATGACGGGTTTTTCCCTTATGATAGCCAAAACATTTGACATCAAAATCATATGATATTATAATAGTGTCTGAGAAAGTAAGTAGAAATAGCCAAAATGCTTGCATCTCACATTTCAGCATATTTGGGCACAATCAAAACCGTACGACGCTTATTAGAGAATCGATTCTGTATAATTACTAGGCTAATGGGGTATCGCCTATCACAGTACACCTCTAGAAAAATGAACCAAGGACCTCGCCTGGATCCCCTGCTACACAAGATCAGCCTACTCCTAACCTCGACAGTACCGAATATGTTATCACCCCGAGTGTTCCCACCCTTAAAATCGAGCGCTCACATTTTCCATGCACAACCATATCCATAATTTATATATATGTTCGAGGATATCAAGAAAAGTGATAACATACCCTAATTGGGTGCGACCCACGTAGCATTGCTGCATTTCCCCTATTTTAGTCATTCCCGGTTGATGAGGTTTGAGGCTAACGTTTACCTTTTAAATAGCATTCATTCTTGGAATTCTAACACTGCCTTCCAAGCAACGATGCAATGATAGCATTCATCCATACAAGTTGTCCTGGGTCTGAACAAACCGAATCACTATCTTCACTGTAATCATTGATTATAGGAAAATTTTTTGGCACTATCTTCACTAGAATCATTGATTATAGGAAAATTTTTCCAATCTAGATGCGGACAATCTCTTTTGATATGACATGGTTCGCCATGGTTGAAACATTTGATATTGTTTGGCACTACATTCTGATTACCAGAGTTCTTATAGTTGTTTCTCTCGAGATTATTCATCTTTCTGTATTTCAGGAATTTCCGAAAATTCTTGGTCATAATGGCTATCTCTTCGTCATTATCGCTGTTTGAGTCTGATCCATCGGCCAATGCATTGAACGCCGTTGATTTCTTTTCAGATGCTTTGCTTTCTCTTTTCTCAATCATTTGGACTTCAAACGACATTAGATTTCCTATTAATTCTTCTATCTTTAAGGTACTGATGTCATTTGCCTCTTCGATTGCAAGTGTCTTTTGATCCCACTCCGGAGTAAGAGAATTTAAGATTTTTCTGACTTGATCTTCTTTCGAAAATTCCTTTCTCAATGATATTAGAGTGCACAATATCCTGAAATCTACTATACATATCTGAAATAGACTCATTAGAATTCATTTTAAATAATTCAAACTGATTTGTGAGCATGGAAATTTTGGTGTGTTTAACTTTTCTTGTTCCTTTATGAGTTACTTGCAAAGTTTTTCAGATTTCATATGTAGACTTACAACTGACACTCTATTAAATTCATTCCTATCAAGTGAACAAAACAAAATATTCATAGCTTTAGATTTATTTTGTGCAACGGTCATTTGCTCAGCAGTCCACTGTGCAAAATCAGTTGTGGGTTCGTCAACAGTACCAGTGTTGGTAGCCATTTTGGAAATTTTTTCAAAATTCAGATTTTGAAACTTTAAAAACCTTGCACTGATACCAAAAGTGAGAAATGCGGATTGCAGATCTTAAGGCTAGAATTAACACTAGAGGAAGGGGTGAATAGTGTTTTAAGGAATTACTAAATCTTCTTGAGTTTATGTTAATTTGAACACAAATGTAAGCAATATTCAGGCACAGATATGATCACAGAATCAAACACAGATGCATAAATAAAGTAAAAGCAATAAAGGAAAGAACATACTGGATTTTATACAGGTTCGGAGTTACCCTACATCCAGTCCCGCACACAAGTACAGATTTCCTTTCAAAATCAATTTTTATAATTACACCCTCGATTTCAAGGCCACAATGTACACCACTCTAGATTCACAATCCTCTGGGTAGAGATACTTGATTTTACAGGTAACAAGTTCACTCAATTGATTTCACAGGCTACAATCACACCTTTTCTCGCTCAATCTATTACAAAGAAGCCTATAACTCTAACCAGCACTGAAATCTTGTTGAGATAGGATAGAGAATCAAACCAGAGATGATCTGGTTAGATTCAATGGTGATTTCGGCAGAGTTATGGTAAAAATATATATAAAGAAATGTGGAAGAGGAAGAAGAGTTAAATTAGAGAAAATATGAATATAAATTCGTTTAAAACTGCCCCTATTTATAGTAGAACAAAAGCCATGTCCATTCGTGAAAGGATATGACGAATAGACACTTCTTCTAAAATTCAAAATTTTAAAATCAACCGCCACCTTGTCACCAGGGGTACCTAGGGGTTGTCGACAAGCCTATGGTATTTCTGGTAATTTATTTTTCTTTGAAAATAACTTCTATCTTGTATTAAAACTATTTTGAACTTTATAAATATACGTAACTAGAGTTAAAATACATAAATAAGTATAGAGAATAATATATATATATATAATTTTACTATAATTTTATATTTAAATCTAAGTATAAATATTAAAAGTTAAATATATTATTATTAAAAGATAGTTTGAAATCAAGGATAATTTGATTTTGAAGATAAAGATTATTTTGAGGCTAATAGTATTTTAAAACCAGGATAGATGTTTTGATTCTTTTTAGAAGGAAGATTTTGAAATCACTTTGAAAACAAGATATAGTTTTGTAAAAACATTTGAATAAAAGTTAGCGGATACAAAACAATGTTCCACTAGATTTATCGTAGGTTCCATCCTGCTTAGGGTTACATCCCTTTAACAGTCTCGAAGTGGATTCCACTCCACGAATAAATTGGATTTAAGATGTCGGTGCTTTTCTTGAATCTTCAACAAAATTCCTAACTAAATTACTGATTCTTGAACTCTTGATAATCTTGATACCCATGAGTCTTCAATCTTGATATCTTCAGTCTTGAATCTCTATGTTGTACAGTCTTCACTCTTGATACCTACATGGTTAAATCCTACATATACATATATATCTAAACAATAATGTTAGCATTTATATTTTATAATCTTATTCTAAGGTTGTTGTAATCAAAACCATCTTCTCAGGAACTAACAATAACATATATTATTTCAATAATAACCTTTACAGCGGAAAATTTTAGATACAATACTAGAGTCTAACCTAAATTCAGCATGGACAGTTACAAAGACATGTTCTTACAATTTCTAACAAACAACAAAATAAATGCACTAGAGGAAGCAGATAATAGAATATGTCCATACGATGATGAAGATCTCCAACTCTCCTCTGGAAACTCCAATCATCTTCAACTCAACCTGAAACTACTCGGATCTGACCCGAGTATTAAAAATACCTGGATCAGGCTTGATAAACCAGCGTGAGATACTCTAAATTTAAAATGACTATGTTATCAAAACCTTTGAAAACAAGGGTATCTCATAAGAACACGACCACACATAAATACGGACGGGTTTTTACCTTATGATAACCAAAACACTTTTATATATAAAACATTTGATATTATTTCTAATGACATTCTTTTGAAAACATTTCCAAATAAACTTATTCGAATAAGATATCAATATATGGACTAAGTCAAAGGTAATATATCTGGACTAGGCCAATGAAATATCCCAATGGAATATATGATACCAAAAGGGGTAGCTGAAATGTTTGCAATCCTTATAGCTATTTTGGGAATACAATCAAAATCGTAAATCTCGTATTGGGATTGGATTTCCAATTTGATAGGGAACTAGTGGAAAGATCAATCTATATCCACAGCTTATGTCCATGACTCAGACGCCATGATACAACAACACAAATGGCTAAAAGTGGATACAATTTGCGAATAACATCCAAGAACTTGGATGTCGTGCATCCCTGGTATGAGGCCTAGGCGTATCTGGTACCTGGGGCTCAGAACATCTAATAAATCAATTCGCTACTATCCGAAATGCAAGCATACCTATGACCGCATAGAATACCATCATAACCAGGGTGTGAGGCTGGCGAGGCTATGCTCAATTTCTTCAAAGCCACGTTTTTCATACAAAACCACGCTTTGATCATAACAGGTTCCACTTTGAATGCCACACTGCCATTCCTTTGATCACTATTTTCCTTCCACAAGCATACAACCTCTGAGCTCGTATGTCTCAGAGAAGGGTGTTAAGCTAATAGAAGTTGCATTCTCCGCCACCACAGATGTACATTTGTAAAAGACAAACGTTGTGTCTCAGAAATGCAATGTCGTACATTCATCCATACAAGTTCGTTCTTCGACTAAAGGAAACCGAAAGCACTCTCCTACTACCCCAAGTAGCGAGTAGTCCTTGCAATCCGAAAAATCTCCACAACGGGGAGACCACTGCCATAAATAACTCTATGATGGGAGCGACCAAAAGCATGTTCAACAAGCAGTCCTCACGTTATGTAGATCCACGGTCTTCAATCATTATCATCTTCAGCATGTCTTCACATTCGAACGTATACATTGTTTCAAAGTGGTTTTCAGATAGGAATTACCCAAATCCGACTCCGATTCTTTCGAAGCTAATCATCGCTTTAAAAGATGTTAAGTTCATACGTGGATATCAATCATCAATCAATTACTTCATCTTCTATTTAAATCAAATATCTTTCTTAGACGTATTCTTTTCAATTTATTCCATTTTCTTTTCAAATGTATATGGAATCAATAAGCCTCGTCTATCAAATCAGTTTATTTATTAAAACCTTTCTTATATCCCTGAAAATACCAAATCATTTTCTCCTTTACTTAGAATTTTTTTTCCAAATCACTCATTAAAGATTTCTTATATTCAAGTTATAACTTTTGACTTAGGGAAAATATTCCCAAATCATTCATTAAATCTTAATCAAAGATTTTCTTTCCTAACTTCAAATCATATTCTTGCAAATCAAATATTTTCATAACAGAGCACTACTGCCATCTTAGGTATTGTAAATTTCACCTCGAGGGACTAATGGCAAGTATCACCTCCAGGGACTAAAGGCAAGTTTCACTTCCAGGGACTAATGGAAAAATAATCCTACATCATGAATATCTTTCTCATCAATGGTTATTGCCTTTAATATATTTTATTTCGAAAATTAGTTTGAAAGGATTTTTCTGATATGAATCATCCAAATGCGATCTCGGTTCTTTTGAATAAACCACGGAATAAAAGATGTTAAATTGTTAATTAACATTCAAAGAATTTGTTTCTTTTCTTTTATCTTGGAAAAACTTAAATATGATCTTTTAGAGCATCCAAGCATTCCTTTCGATTTATTCCACCTCTCGCCTAAGAAGAGAAAAGATAGGTCAAGTAAGTTCAGGACACTGGTTGCCCCATCCCTAACCTTAGTCAAACACCTTGTTTTATCTTCTAGATCTCATAGAGGGGACAAATGTACTAGTCGTTTCCGCATATTTTAGTCTTTATTTTGGAAATGATTTATTAGACTTCAAAATCATCATTTAAAACACTTAATTATTCTTTTTAAAGCATTCATAATTGATTCTAGGAAAAACCGTTAAGTTTAAATCTTTTTTTTTTTTAAAGTCGCAGCAACGACAGCAGAAAAGTGCTGCGAAAAGTGCTTTATAAGCTTATTTGATTTAAACAAATTTTTAATATTTGAAAATTCATATTTTCCATTCCAAATCTCTTTTGAACCATTTTAATATATTTATCAAATTTATTACATATTTTTAATCATTTAAAAATATCATTTATAAAGAAATCTCCTTTTGGATTCCGAACTGCAAAACCGCGATGTTTTTAGAAAATTGTTTTGGACATATTTCAAACTCTACTTGATGAAATCTTGACTTTCTTTCTTCGTTGGAAAACTATTATCATTATGGACCAAAGAATTTTTATTTTGAATAAATCCGACTTATAAATCAATTCTCTACGTCAATTTGAAGTTACAGGTCGAAATTTACGAACAGCCGCTGCGTGACAAGCTCGATTTTGACCAATTTGTGAATTGCTTCAGAACTTGTTCAAAACACTTCTAATTTGTTTTAAACTATATTTAAACTATTTTAACTTATTAAAAATCATTAAGAGGCTAAATAACTTCCATACACATACTTGTATGGATTTAATTCTCATTTAATTAACTATCGTTAATTACTAATCATTTCTCTTATCATTTATCAAATAAGTTATCAACCACATAATCAATCACATAATCAACCAATTTGCAACCAACTTATCAAACATTTTATCATTCAACATATTTAAACTTTTCAATCATTATACTTGAAATAATTTATGAATTGATTAGTAAATAAGAGTACTCACATTTAACCAAATTGTTCACTTCCTGCCAACATTCATATCATCCAATATTTCACTAAATCCTTTTATCTTCACCAAATATTTTTCGTAGACTTTCCTTTTGATTCCAGTAGCACTTCCTTCTCTTTTTCCCGCTTCGAAGCTTTACGACTTGCTCCTCCTTCTTGATAGGTTCAGCCTTGCCTTGATCATCCCCTACCTCCATCGTTTCTTCACTTCATAGATGCTAAACCATGTTCTAATGATATTCTAAGGTCTTTGAAAAAGTTTGCTGGTGTTTGGAGTTGATTTGATATGGTTCTGGAAAAGTTAATAAGAATTTGGAAGAGAAAAAGAAGCCACTAAAGCTCTAAAGAAGATGAGAGCTTAAAAAAGAAGGAAGAAGTAGAATGAAAAATGTGAAAAAGATTGAAAAAATGGTGGTCTTATTTATAGAAAAGTTTTGGATTAAAATAATATTTTATAAAAAGAACAAAATATCATTACTTACTTATAAAGTAATCTTCTTTTTTTCAACACTTAACATCACATTTCAAATCATTACTTTATGTTATTTTCACTTGGATATTAAGTAAAGTAAGTAATAATGATGTTTCTTTGATTTGATGTTTTGCTTTTTGCTTTGAAATGACATTTTTGTCTTTTTGTGCTTACTTTTTCATAATAGTTTTCTAGAAGTTTCTAACCTTGTTTAGTAAAAGTAAACTTGAATAGTGAATTAATTAATACTTACACTATTTGAATATATGTTCCTATATAAGAAAATAAAGGTGCGACGACTTTTAATCGACAAAACGTCGTTTTTCGACAAAATGTTTTACGGTCGCATTTTGATGTTTTAGTCAAACTATTTATTTCGTAAATCAAATTTAAAAATGAACGTTTCAATTCTTTAAATAAATTAAAACATGTCTCTTTATATTTTAAAATAATATTTAAATAATATCAAAATCTCTAATTTTACAGTGTATGTAAAACTAACAAAATGCGATAAAATTTGGTATTTTTGTTAAACGATTATTAACACACTTTTAAATATTTAAATATATTTTTATTATCTATATTAGATATTTCAATAAGATTTATCTTTTTTAAATAAATATTTAAATCTATTTATTTAAGAATTTATTTATTTTAAACAAAAGTTAACTTTTGTTGATTTGTTCTAAAATCCAAATTTATACGTTTTAAATTGTCAACTATAAGAATAAATAATTACTCTATCATTATCTATTATATTTAAATTATTTATTTGAGTTTTAAACCTTTTTAAATTTAAAACAAATGAAATCTCTCATTTTTGAAGTAGCGAAATTACGGATCGTTACAATCTCTCCTACTTAAAAAAATTTCGTCCTCGAAATTACCCCAAAAAAAGTTTTCCTAAAGCCTTTATCTTCAAACTTAATTCCATATAATATACACAGATCATCCATATGAAATATCTTATTCGATCTCCTATCCGAATACACAACTTTATTTTCGAACTAGTATCGACCCCCCGATCGTCTAGTGTGGACTCTGATTTGGCTCTTTGTTCAGAAACCTTTGCTTTCCTTTAGTGCTCAACTATGATAGAAAACTCAAGTACCCAACCAAAAACCCTCATCAATGTTCGTCATTGAGAATTGAGTGATAAATCCTTTTTTGGACCAGTGTAAACACCTCAAAGATTCATACTCGGATATTAGATCAAAATTTGTGCGATGAAATGATCTACATATAACATATGTATTTGTTAACCCACAAAAACTTTCATAAAAACTTTATCTTAAGCTCAAATACTTTATAAATGTGCTTCTTTATATAATCCCCTTAATTATTTATTTTTAAATATTTTTATTAACAGAATACATTCCAAAGAAATCATTTTTTTTTTAAAAGATAATTTACCTTTATAAAAAAAATTCCCATAATATTTTAACTCGGTATATTTCCTTTAGCACTATATTTATGAATAGTTTCGTAAAACTATTACTTAAGTTGATTACATCTTATAACTTATGTAAATCAATAACATTTTAAAGACTTAAGTCAAATCCTTAATTAATGCTGGAAATCATTAACAAAAAATTTTCTAGGTTATAATTTCCTTTTTTTGTTTATAATCACATTTATAAATTATACTTATCCAATTTAACTTACCCATAGTATTTCACATTCTTTTACCAAAAGTTTTAACAAATTTTCTAGCATTGAGTTAGGTATGGTTCAAAAATTTTCGACTGTCCAAAATAGTCGGAAATCCCGCTTTATATTATCAATTAGCGATCCCAATTTATCTTTGGTTTAAACACTTGTATAAAGATTACTAATCAATTTATCAGTTATTGATTCACATTATTTCCTTAACTTAAAAAAAATTACATAGATCGAGTAACTCCAAAACAATCTAAGGAACTGGGCATTACCAATAGTATTATATATCCTCTTAACATGAAGGGTAATACTTAAGATAAGTGCTTACCATACGAGCATATCACTTGCCAATTTTTAGTTTATTTTCGAGCCAATCGAATTAGTTACCATAAATATCTCTTTTTATATTTAAAATAATAACATTTTCAAAATCCTTTAGAGATTACTTTGTAAAACCTATCTTATAAATTCATTTTATCTTATATTAATTAACTTCATTTAAATTACCATAATTCTTTAAATTACTCGAATTTAAATTCTTATTCCTTTTATATTTATTGTTTTACACAATCATTTAAATACATTTTTATCTTATATCTTCATTTATCAAACAAATCTTATTATCAAATACCCTATAGTCAAATCGTGAAACTTAATTCACAAGGTATCTGTACTTAAATTTAAATCAAACAATTTACTAATTTATTATTTTGGCATAGGTATTAAAGATCTTAATTACCATATCGGATTGCTTACTTGTCGATTATCTTTATGAAACATCTTATAATCAAACTGTGAAATTTTAATCACATGATGTTCATATTTAAATTTCACTAATCTTGATTTCTAACTATACAACATTTCAAAAAAAATATGTCAAGGTATAATCCTAGGTAAAATTATTTCATTTACCAATCTTTTCAAAATCAGTGTGTTGGTTCGCCTTGTTCAAGTGTTTAGGAACGCTCATCGATAACAGTGATCAGGCGCATCGATCAGAATCCATAAATCACTCAACAGATAAATCAATACAAAACATTTTATTAGTCATTAACAAATACACGCTCATATATAATACACTCAAACTCATTCTAGGGTGTTACTAGCCCTATCTCTAATGATTTACTCATCCCAAGGTGTTACTAACCCTATCTCTGATGAGTCTTTATCCAACCAAAGGCAAGGTTCTCGCTTAACCTTCAACTCTGATACCAAATGTAATGGCCCGTTTTTTCGTACCCTTTGAATTGACAATAAACCACATATGTCCAACTCAAATTGTACGAATAAGCGGATTATTAAGGGTAGAAAGAAAATAAAGACAGAATAGAATCTCACAGAATGGAATAACATGTATTATTTCAATAATAATCTTTACAGCGGAAAATTTTAAATACAATATTCGAATCTAACCTAAATTCAGCATGGATAGTTATAAACACCTGTCCTTACAATTGTTGACAAACAACAAAAAAAATGCACTAGAGGAAGCGGATAATAGAATAATACCACGACAAACAACAACAAAAAATGCACTAGACTAAACGATGATGAAGATCTCCAGCTCTCCTTTGGAAACTCTAACCGTCTTCAACTCAACCCGAACCTACTCGGATCTGACCCGAGTATTAAAAATACCCGGATCAGGCTTGATAAACCAGTATGAGATACTCGAAAGTTAAAATGACTATGTTATCAAAACCTTTGAAAAGAAGGTATCTCATAAGACCACGACCAAACATAAATATGGATGGGGTTTTACCTTATGATAACCAAAACATTTTTTTATATCAAAATGTTTGATATTATTTCTAATGACATTCTTTCGAAAACATTTTTAAAATAAACTTATTCAAATAAGATATCAATATCTGGACTAAGTCAAAGGTAATATATCCGGACTAGGTCAACGGAAATCCCAACGGAATATATGATACCAAAAGGGGTAGCTGGAATGTTTGCAAGTCATTACAGCTATTTTGGAAATACAATCAAAACTGTAAATCTCGTATTGTTATTGGATTTCCAATATGATAGGGAACTAGTGGAAAGATCAATCTGTATCATCGGCTTACGCCCGTGACTCAGATGTCGTTATACAACGACACAAATGGCAAAAAGTGGATACA
The DNA here is from genome assembly GCA_030765085.1 of Allium cepa. Lineage (NCBI taxonomy): Eukaryota > Viridiplantae > Streptophyta > Magnoliopsida > Asparagales > Amaryllidaceae > Allium > Allium cepa. The sequence goes on from CM060928.1 coordinate 399,632,452, forward strand.
ATCTGCGAATAACATCCAAGGACTCGGACTTCGCGCATCCCTGCCATGAGGCCCAGACGTATCTGGTACCTGGGGCTCAGAACGTCTGATAACCCAAATCACTACTATCCGACATATGAGCATACATCTGACCATATACAATCCCATCATAACCGGGGCGTGAGGCTATGGTCAAATTCTTCAAATCCACGTTTTTCATACAAAACCACACTTTGATCATAACATGTTCCACTTTGAATGCCACACTTCCATTCCTTCGATCACTATTTGCCTTCCACAAGCATACAACCTCTGAGCTCGTATGTCTCAGCGAAGCGTGTTAAGCTAATAGAAGTTGCCTTCTCCGCCACCATAGATGTAAATTTGTAAAAGACAAACATTGTGTCTTAGAAATACAATGTCGGACATTCGTCCATACAAGTTCGTTCTGGGACTGAACGAAACCGAAGGCATTCTCCTAATGCCACTAGTAGCGAGTAGTCCTTGCAATCCAAAAAATCTCCACAATAGAGAGACCACTACTATAAATAACTCTATAATGGGAGCGACCCAGAGCATGTTCAACAAGCAGCCCTCATGCTATGAAGATCAACGATCTTCAATCATCATCATCTTCAACATGTCTTCACATTCGAACGTATACATTGGTTCGAACTGGTTTTCGGATAGGAATTATCCAAATCCGACTCCGTTTCTTTCGAAGCTAATCATCGCTTTAAAAGATGTTAAGTTCACACGTGGATACCAATCATCAATCAATTACTTCATCTTCTATTTAAATTAAATATCTTTCTTATATATATTCGTTTCAATTTATTCCATTTTCTTTTCAAATGTATATGGAATCATTAAGCCTCATTTATCAAATCAGTTGATTTATTAAAATCTTTCTTAAATCTTGGAAAATTCCAAATCATTTTCTCTTTTACTTAGGAAAACTTTTCCAAATCATTCATTAAATCTTAATTAAAGATTTATTATATTCAAGTTATAACTTTTGACTTAGGGAAAATATTCCCAAATCATTCATTAAATCTTAATCAAAGATTTTCTTTCTTAACTTCGAATCATATTCTTGCAAATCGAACATTTTCATAACAGAGCGCTACTGCCATCTTAGATATGATAAATTTCACCTCCAGGGACTAATGGAAAGTTTCACCTCCAAGAATTAATGGCAAGTTTCACCTCCAGAGACTAATGGCAAGTAATCCTACATCATGAATATATTTCTCGTCAATGGTCATTCTCTTATATATATTTTATTTCAAAAATTAGTTTGAAGGGGGTTTTCGGATATGAATCTTCCAAATCCGATCTCGGTTCTTTTGCACAAACCACTGAATAAAAGATGTTAAATGGTTAATTAACATTCAAAAATTTGTTTCTTTTCTTTTATCTTGGAAAGCTTAAATATGATCTTCTAGAGCATCCGGGCTTTCCATTAGCTTTTTTCCATCCCTCACCTAAAAAGAGACAAGATAGGCCAAGTAAGTTCAGGGCATTGGTTGCTCCATCCCTAACCTTAGTTAAACACCTTGCTTTGTCTTTCCAGATCTCACAGTTGGGACAAATGTACTAGTCGTTTCCGCATACTCAGTTTTTAATCTTTATTTTGGAAATGATTTATTAAAATTCTAAATCATCATTAAAAAACTTATTTATTCTTTTAAAAACATTCATAATTGATTCTAGAAAAAACGTTAAGTTTAAATCTTCTTTTTTAAAAAGTCGCAGCAACGGCAGCAGAAAAGTGCTGCGAAAAGTGCTTTATAAGCTTATTTGATTTAACAAATTTATAATATTTGAACATTCATATTTTCCATTCCAAGTCACTTTTAAACCATTTTAAAAGATTTATCAAATTTATTTCATATTTTTAGTCGTTTAAAAATATCATCTATAAAGAAATCTCCTTTTGGATTCCGAACTACAAAACCGCGATGTTTTTAGAAAATTGTTTTGGACACATTTCAAACTCTACTTGATGAAATCTTAATTTTCTTTCTTCGTTGGAAAACTATTATCTTGTGGACCAAAGAATTTTTATTTTGAAGTAATCCGACTTATAAATCATTCTCTATATCAATTTGAAGTTACACGTCGAAATTTACGAACTGCCGCTATGCGACAAGCTCGATTTTGACCAATTTTGTGAATTGCTTCGGAACTTGTCTGAAACACTTCAAATTTGTTTTAAGCCATGATTAAACTATTTTAACTTATTTAAAATCATCAAGATGCTAAATAACTTTAAAATACATACTTGTATGGATTTAATTCTCGTTTAATTAACTATGGTTAGTTACTAATCATTTCTCTTATCATTTATCAAACAAGTTATCAACCACATAATCAATCACATAATCAACCAATTTGCAACCAACTTATCAAACATTTAATCATCCAACATATTTAAACTTTTCAATAATTATACTTGAAATAATTTATGGATTTATTAGTAAATAAGAGTACTCACTTTTACCAAATTTTTCACTTTCTACCAACATTCATATCATCCAATACTTCACTAAATCCTTTTATCTTCACCAAATCATTTTCGTAGACATTCCTTTTGATTCCGGCAGAACTTCCTACCCTTTTTCCCACTCCGAAGCTTCACAACTTGCTCCTCCTTCATCATAGGTTTGGCCTTGCCTTGATCATCCCCTATCTCCATCATTTCTTCACTTCTTAGATGCTAAACATTGTTCTAATGGTATTCTAAGGTCTTTGGCAAAGTTAGGCGGTGTTTGGAGTTGATTTGATGTGGTTTTGAAAAAGTTAGCAAGTATTTGGAAGAGAAGAACAAGCCATTAAATCTCTAATGAAGAAGAAGAAGAGGAGCGCTTAGAAAATAAAGAAGAAAACGAATGAAAAGTGTGAAAAAGAGTGAAAGAATGGTGGTCTTATTTATAGAGAAGTTTTGGATTAAAATAATATTTTGTAAAAATACTAAAATACCCTTACTTGCTTATAAATTAATCTTATTTCTCAACACTTAACATCACATTTTAAATCATTACTTTATGTCATTTTCACTTAGATATTAAGTAAAGTAAGTAATAATTATGTTCCTTTGATTTGATGTTTTACTCTTTGCTTTGAAATGACATTTTTGTCTTTTTTTGCTTACTTTTTCTTAATTGTTTTCTAGAAGTTTCTAACCTCGTTTAGTAAAAGTAAACTTGATTAGTGAATTAACTAATACTTACACTATTTGAATATATGTTCCTATATAAGAAAATAAACTATACGACGATGTTGCGACAACTTTTAATCGACAAAACGTCGTTTTTCGACAAAATGGTTTACGGTCACATTTTGATGCTTTAGTTAAACTATTTATTTATGTAAACAAAATTTAAAAATGAACTTTTCAATTCTTTAAATAAATTAAAATATGTCTCTTTATATTTTAAAATCATATTTAAATAATATCAAAATCTCTTATTTTACAGTGTATGTAAAACTGACAAAATGCGATAAAATTTATTTATTTTTGTTAAACGGTTATTAACATACTTTTAAACATTTAAATACACTTTTACTATCTTTATTAGATGTTTTAAATAATATTTATATTTTTTAAATAAACATTTAAACCTATTTATTTATGCATTTATTTATTTTTAACAAAACACTTAACTTTTGTTGATTTGTTCTTAAATCCAAATTTATACTTTTCAAATTATCAACTATAAGAATAAATAATTTCTCTATTATTATCTATTATATTTAACTTATTTATTTAAGTTTTAAACCTTTTTAAATTTAAAAAAACGAAATCTCTCATTTTCGAAGTAGCGAAATTATGGGTCGTTACATTCTCCCCTACATAAAGGAATTTCGTCCTCGAAATTACCAAAACAAAAGTTTGCCTAAAGCCTTTATCTTCAAACTTAATTCCATATAGTATACACAGATCATCTGTATGAAATATCTTATTTGATCTCCTATCCGAATACACAACTTCATTTCCGAACTAGTATCGATCCCCAATCCTCTAGTGCGGACACTGATCAGGCTCTTTGTTCAAAAACCTTTGATTTCCTTGCATAGTGCTCAACTATGATAGAAAACTCAAGTACCTAACCAAAAGCCCTCATCAATGTTCTTCGTCAAGAATCGAGTGACAAATCCTTTTTCGGACCAGTGTAAACACCTCAAAGATTCATACTCGGATATTAGATCAAAATTTGTGCGATGAAATGATCTACATATAACATATGTATTTGTTAACCTGTAAAAACTTTCATAAAAACTTTATCTTAAGCTCAAATACTTTATAAATGTGCTTCTTTATATAATCCCCTTAATTATTTATTTTCAATTATTTTTATTAAAGGAATACATTCCAAAAAAATCATTTTTCTTTCGAAATATAATTTATTTTTATAAAAAAAATTCCCATAATATTTTAACTCGGTATATTTCCTTTAGCACTAAAATTATTTATGACCTTTAGTAAAATTATTACTTAAGTTTATTACATCTTATAACCTATGTAAATCAATCACATTCTAACGACCTAAGTCAAATCCTTAATTAATGTTGGAATTCATTAATAAAATATTTTCTAGGTTATAATTTCCTTTTTTTGTTTATAATCTCATTTATAAATTATACTTATCCAATTTCATTTACTCAGAGTATTTCACAATCTTTTTCCAAAAGTTTTCACAAATTTTTTAGCATTGAGTTAGGTATGATTTAGAAATTTTCAACTGTCCAAAATCGTCGGAAATCCCACTTTATCTTATCAATTAGTCGTCCCAATTTATCTTTGGTTTAAACACTTGTATAAAGATTACTAATCAATATATCAGTTAATGATTCACATTATTTCCTTAACTTAAAGAAAATTACATAGATCGAATAACTCCAAAACAAGCTAAGGAACTGGGTATTACCAATATTATTATATATCCTCTTAACAAGAAGAGTAATACATAGGAAAGTGCTTACCAATCGAACACATCACTTGCCCATTTTTAGTTTATTTTCGAGCCAATTGAATTAGTTACCATAAAATATCTCTTTTTATATTTAAAATAATAACATTTTCCAAATCTTTAGAGATTACTTTGTAAAACCTATCTTATAAATCCATTTTATCTTATATTAATTAACTTCGTTTAAATTACCATAATTCTTTAAATTACTCGAATTTAAATTCTCATTCCTGTTATATTTATTGTTTTACACAATCATTTTAATACATTTTTATCTTATGTCTTCATTTCTTAAACAAATCTTATTATTGAATACCCTATAGTCAAATCGTGAAACTTAATTCACAAGGTATCTGTACTTAACTTTAAATCAAACAATTAACTAATTTTTTATTTTGGCATAGGTATTAAAGATCTTAATTACCATATCATATTACTCACTTGTCAATTATCTTTATGAAACATCTTATAGTCAAACTATGAAATTCTAACCACAAGATGTTCATATTTAAATTTCACTAATCCTGATTTCTAACTATACAACTTTTGAAAAAAAATGTTCTTTATATTCAGAATATAATCCTTGGTAAAATTATTTCATTTACCAATCTTTTCAAAATCAGTGCCTCGGTTCGCCTTGTTCAAGTGTTTAGGAACCCTCATCGACAACGGTGATCAGGCGCATCAATCAGAATCTGTAAATCTCTCAACAGATAAATCAACATAAAATATTTTATTAGTCACTAACAAATACGTGCTCATATATAATACACTCAAACTCATTCTAGGGTGTAACTAAATTTATCTGTAATGAGTTACTCATCCTAGGGTGTTACTAACGTATCTCCGATAAGTCTTTATCCAATCAAAGCCAAGGTTCTCGCTTAACCTTCAGCTCTGATACCAAATGTAATGGCCCGTTTTCCGTACCTTTTGAATCGACAATAAACCACACATGTCCAACACAAATTGTACGAATAAGCGGATCATTAAGGGTAGAAAGAAAATAAAGACAGAATAGAATCTCACACGAATGAAATAACATATATTATTTCAATAATAATCTTTACAGCAGCAAAATTTTAAATACAATATCAGACTCTAACCTAAATTCAGCTTGGATAGTTGTAAACATCCGTCCTTACAATTGCTGACAAACAACAAAATAAATGCACTAGAGGAAACGGATAATAAAATACGTCCATACGATGATGAAGATCTCCAACTCTCCTCTGGAAAATCTAATCGTCTTCAACTCAACCTGAAACTATTTGGTTCTGACCCGAGTATTAAAAATATCCAGATCAGGCTTGATAAACCAGCGTGAGATACTCGAAATTTAAAATGACTATGTTATCAAAACCGTTGAAAAGAAGGTATCTCATAAGACCACGACCGCACATAAATACGGACGGGTTTTTACGTTATGATAACCAAAACACTTTTATATATCAAAACATTTGACATTATTTATAATGACATTCTTTTGAAAACACTTTTCAAATAAACTTATTCAAATAAGATATCAATATCTGGACTAAGTCAAAGGTAATATATCTGCACTAGTTCAATGGAATATCCCAACGGAATATATGATACCAAAAGGGGTAGCTGAAATATTTGCAAGTCATTACAGCTATTTTGGGAATACAATCAAAACCGTAAATCTCGTATTAGGATCGGATTTCCAACATGATAGGGAACTAGTGGAAAGATCAATCTGTATCCACGGCTTACGTCCATGACTCAGACGTCGTTATACAACAACAAAAATGGCTAAAAGTGGATACAATCTGCGAAAAGCATCCAAGGACTCGGACTTTGCGCATCCCTTCCATGAGGCCCAGACGGATCTAGTACCTGGGGATTAGAACATCTGATAACCGAAATCACTACTATCCGAAATGCAAGCATACATCTGACAACACAGAATCCCATCATAACTGGGGTGTGAGGCTCACGAGGCTACGCTCAATTTCCTCAAAGCCACGTTTTTTTATACCAAACCTCACTTTGATCATAACAGGTTCCACTTTGAATGCCGCACTGCCATTTCTTTGATCATTATTTGCCTTTTACAATCTTACAACCTCAAAGCTCGTATGTCTCAGAGAATGGTGTTAAGCAAATAGAAGTTGTCTTCTCTGCCACCATAGATGTACGTTTCCAAAAGACAAACATTGTGTCCCAGAAATGCAATGTCGGACATTAGTCCATACAAGTTCCTTCTGGGACTGAACGAAACCGAAGGCACTGTCCTACTACCACTAGTAGCGAGTAGTCCTTGCAATCCGAAAAATCTCCTCATCTGGGAGACCACTGCCATAAATAACTCTATAATGGGAGCGACCCAGAGCATGTTCGACAAGCAATCATTATGCTATGAAGATCCACGGTCTTCAATCATCATCATCTTCAACATGTCTTCACATTCGAACGTACACATTGTTTTGATGTGGTTTTCGGATAGGAATTACCCAAATCCGACTTCATTCTTTCAAAGCTAGTCATCGCTTTAAAAGATGTTAAGTTCATACGTGGATATCAATCATCAATCAATTACTTCATCTTCTATTTAAATCAAATATCTTTCTTAGATATATTCTTTTTAATATATTCCATTTTCTTTTCAAATGTATATGGAATCATTAACCCTCATTTATCAAATCATTTGATTTATTAAAACCTTTCTTAAATCCTGGAAAATTCCAAATCATTTTATCTTTTACTTAAGAAAACTTTTCCAAATCATTCATTAAACCTTAATTAAAGATTTCTTATATTAAAGTTATAACTTTTAACTTAGGGAAAATATTCCCAAATCATTCATTAAATCTTAATCAAAGATTTTCTTTCTTAACATCAAATCATATTCTTGCAAATCGAATATTTTCATAACATAGCACTAATGCCATCTTAGATATGGTAAATTTCACCTCCAGGGACTAATGGCAAGTTTCACCTTCAGGGACTAATGGCAATCCTACATCATGAATATCTTTCTCATCAATGGTCATTGTCTTAAATATATTTTATTTCGAAAATTAGTTTGAAAGGGTTTTGGGATATAAATCATCCAAATCCGATCTCTGTTCTTTTGTGCAAACCACCGAATAAAAGATGTTAAAAGGTTAATTAACATTCAAAGAATTGGTTTATTTTCTTTTATCTTGGAAAAACTTTAATATGACCTTTTAGAGCATCCGGACTTTCCTTTCGATTTATTCCACCCCTCGCCTAAAAAGAGAAAAGATAGGCCAGGTAAGTTTAGGGCACTGATTGCTCCATTCCTAACCTTACTTAAGCACCTTGTTTTATCTTCCCAGATCTCACAGGCGAGGCAAATGCACTAGTCTTTTATGCAAACTCAGTTTTTAATCTTTATTTTGAAAATGATTTATTAAATTTATAAATCATCATTTAAAACAATTAATTATTCTTTTAAAAACATTCATAATTGATTCTAGGAAAAACTGTTAAGTTTAAATCTTCTTCTTTAAAAAGTCGCAGCAACGGCAACAAATAAGTGCTGCAAAAAGTGCTCTATAAGCTTATTTGACTTCAACAACTTTTTAATATTTGAAAATTCACAGTTTCCATTCCAAATCTCTTTTAAACCATTTTAATAGATTTATCAAATTTATTTCATAATTTTAGTCATTTAAAAATATCATTTATAAAGAAATCTCCTTTTGGATTCTGAACTACAAAACCGTGATGTTTTTAGAAAATTGTTTTAGACATATTTCAAACTCTACTTGATGAAATCATGATTTTCTTTCTTATTTGGAAAACTATTATCATTGTGGACCAAATAATTTTTATTTCGAAGAAACCCGACTTATAAATCATTCTCTACGTCAATTTGAAGTTACAGGTCGAAATTTACGAACTGCTGCTACGCGACAAGCTCGATTTTGACCGATTTTGTGAATTGCTTCGAAACCTGTTCGAAACACTTCAAATTTATTTAAACCATATCTAAACTATTTTAACTTATTCAAAATCATTAAGAGGCAAAATAACTTTCATACACATACTTGTACGGATTTAATTCTTATTTAATTAACTATGGTTAATTGCTAATTATTTTTCTTATCATTTATCAAATAAGTTATCAACCACATAATCAATCACATAATCAATCAATTAGCAACCAACTTATCAAACATTTAATCATCGAACATATTTAAACTTTTCAATCATTATACTTGAAATAATTTATGGATTTATTAGTAAATAAGAGCACTCACCTTTAACCAAATTGTTCACTTCCTACCAACATTCATATCATCTAATACTTCACTAAATCCTTTTATCTTCATCAAATCTTTTACGTAGACTTTCCTTTTGATTTCGGCAGCACTTCCTTTTCTTTTTCCCGCTCCAAAGCTTCACGACTTGCTCCTCCTTCTTGATAGGTTCGGCCTTGCCTTGATCATCCCCTACCTTGTTCATTTCTTCGCTTCTTAGATGCTAAACCATGTTCTAATGGTATTCTAAGGTCTCTGGCAAAGTTTGGTGGTGTTTGAAGTTGATTTGATATGGTTTTGAAAAGTTAGTAAGCATTTGGAAGAGAAGAAGAAGCCATTAAAGCTCTAAAGAAGAAGAAGAAGAGAGAGTAGAAAAGAAAGAAGAAGAAGAATGAAAAGTATGAAAAAGAGTGAAAGAATGGTGGTCTTATTTATAGAAAAGTTTTGGATTAAAATAATATTTTGTAAAAAGACCAAAATACCCTTACTTATAAAGTGATCTTATTTTTTTCAACACTTAACATCACATTTTAAGTCATTACTTTATGTCATTTTCACTTGGATATTAAGTAAAGTAAGTAATAATTATGTTTCTTTGATTTGATGTTTTACCTTTTGCTTTGAAATGACATTTTGGTCTTTTTGTGCTTACTTTTTCTTAATTGTTTTCTAGAAGTTTCTAACCTGGTTTAGTAAAAGTAAACTTGATTAGTGAATTAACTAATACTCACACTATTTGAATACATGTTCCTATATAAGAAAATAAAGGTGCGACGACGTTGCGACAACTTTTAATCGACAAAACGTCGTTTTTCGACCAAATTTTTACGGTCACATTTTGACGTTTTAGTTAAACTATTTATTTATGCAAACCAAATTTAAAAATGAACTTTTAAATTCTTTTAATAAATTAAAAAAATGTCTCTTTATATTTTAAAATCATATAAAAATCTCAAATTTTACACTGTATGTAAAACTGACAAAATGCGATAAAATTTGGTTATTTTTGTTAAACGATTATTAACATACTTTTAAATATTTAAATATACTTTTATTATCTTTATTATATATATTCAATAAGATTTATATTTTTTTAAATAAATATTTAAACCTATTTATTTAAGCATTTATGTATTTTTAACAAAACTTAACTTTTGTTGATTTGTTCTAAAACCCAAATTTGTACTTTTTAAATTATCAACTATAAGAATAAATAATTTCTCGATTATTATCTATTATATTTAACTTATTTATTTAATTTTTAAACCTTTTTAAACTAAAAGAACGAAATCTCACATTTTCAAAGTAGCAAAATTACGGGTCGTTACATTCCTATCTTCACGATATCCATTCGTAATGCTTGGGCTGGGATCGAAGTGATTTTCGGATGATTAAATCCGATCTCGGCTCTTCAAAATGATCAATGAATTTGGCCAAAATTGAAAGTTGATTATAACTATCAATATAACATCCATAAGCAGTCATCAGGCCTTATTTTATTTTTTTCCAAAATTTATTTTCAAAATATCTTTATAAGATATATATTGTAATCCCTTCCAAATTTTCAATATTCGAGACAACTCAAATACCTATATCCATATCAGGATGTTTTAATCCATCTCTTTTTCCAACACGTAGAAAAATATTTTAAAATATATTTTTCAAAATCCCCTTTCTTCTCAATACTTAAAAATGTTCCGTTTGTTTCCCTCTTCTCAAAATCCTTCACAACTTATGTTATAAATTCCTTAACTCGTTTATAACTAATTTTATAAGTTTTGGGTTCCTTAATTTATTTCCTTTAATATTTCCAAAGTCAAAACAGCTGTCTATAATTCCAAATATTCATTTCTAACTTCTTTTATGAATCCTAATTCATTTTTTTTTCGAAGTTCACTTTTATTTACATATTTCAAAAAAATTCCTTACATTTTGCCAAATCCCATGTTGAGAATTTCTTTTATAAATCCCATCTACTGAATAAGCCTTTTTTCCAAACCTCGAGAACATTTATAAATAAATTTAAACCATTACAAACTCTATATATATATATATATATATATATATATATATATATATATTTGTAAATAAAATAAGTATTTAAAAGAATATTAATTTATTTTTAAAACAAGTTCAAGTGATTATTTAAATCATCGAAACATTTTTTACAAAAGATTACTAACTCATTTTAGTTAAACAAATCAATTTTCAAGGTTGATTTAAAATTTAGAATTTATAAAATAAATATTAAATATTTGAAAAATTCACTTTTAGGTGTACTTCAATTCTACTAGTTCAAAATTATACGGTTTGATAAATAAAACTTCCCTTTTTAAAAATAACTTATCTTTTTAAAATAAAAATATATTTCAAAATCCCAATAACTAATTCAAATTATAAATTCCTCCTGATTCACAACCCATGGATTTCATTTCGATTCTCCAAAACATTTCCACTTTTCAAAAATAGTTTCCACTATTTTTCTTAACCCTGTTTCCATATTCTAATATAAATTCACCCTATGAATTTATATTTCTAATTTATCAACTAATATCATTTACCTTATTTATAAGCACTGTTTATAATTGCTACAACTCCTTTGGGTTTTACTTGTTTATAAAAACATATCTCACTTATAAAAATTCATTTTATAAATCCTTTTACCTATAAATTCCATTTGTTCCACAAATCTTTTTTTAATATCAATTTCAACTCCTTTTCATATTTCTTAGAAACATCATCTGAAAATCCATTGTATAAAAATATTCTATATAAATTATTTCTGAGTCTCTATTTAAAATATATTTTTCCCGAATAGTTAGGTACAACTCAAAAATCAAATTATCGTTTTATCCAAATCAATTTTCTTTTAAAATAAGCCAAACTTTGATATTTATATTTTTATATTCAGAATCTCCTTTTAGTTCCTTCAAGTTCAAAAATAATATTTATGGTATTTAAAATACCAAAATTTAGGCTAGTGCTACTATAACATCTAATAATTCACATCACAACAATAATCTATAATAGATTCTTCTAACACATCGTATATTACTATATATCAAAAAAAATCAATATTAATTTTAAGGAATCTTGTTGGATCCCTCTAACCGTTTCCCTGCATCCACAGATGTTAATACAACATAAAAATACTAGTCCTACTTCGAGGGGGATATCATGGTATATAGGGTCATCCGCTATTACGTGGGGCGCATAGGGTCTCATCCGCTCTAATGGCGGGAAATATATCCAACTACTAATATATACTACTATATATATTATATATCATCCACTGATAATAATTCATACATTCAACCAAGCATCCAAAATTAATTTTAATATTTTAAAATTAATTGCAGTAATCCAAATGAGTGAGATTTACTCACCTTAAATTTTAATTTGCTGAATATCTAGAATTCAAATTAAATTGAATAACATTCGGTTTAATTCTAAAATCCCAGCTTGTAGCCTATCTCCTTTCCAACTTGCCCGTTTATGCAATTTTGATCTCATATAAATGAATTAAATATTTATTAACATTTGAAATAGTTTAAAAATACCACTAACATACGTAATTTAAATTTAAATTTAACTTAACAAACCATCACCTTCCTGGCTTCATGAACCAGTACATGCTTGTCTTCCCTTTGACCTAAAATCACCCATTCGCAACTTCTCCACCACGTTCATTTCCAGCATCCAAAACCCCTTCCGATCCAGCACCTTATATGAACTTCCACCTAGTGATGCTATGCCACCCACGGCCATGCCCACCGATGCCAAACCATCATACCCTCATTTCGTACACGAACGCGAGCTCTCCCATCAAGTGGCGGTCACGAAATCAAATCGCAGTCGCGAGGCATTTTGTTTAATCGTGTACATGCGCAAATTGCCTGCAAGTGCCATGACCATCGCCGACATTGCCTTCCCTAGTTGATTGCCTCCATTTGCTCGTACGCGCTTGCGAAACCCATATGACTCGCCTTTGCCATCAATTCGTGCATGTCATTGATCATTTCTAGATACCCCATGCCCATCGACACCGCCTACATCACTTGCCACCACCATTTGACCAACCCCGAATCGCCCTAGTTCCTCACCATACGCCACCGCCTTGGACCTCTCCCCATCCCCAACCATCACGCGCGACTATAGGCAAATCATGATTGATCAATTTTATTCATTTTCCTCAATTTTGAACTTGTGAAGAAGATAAAGGAAGATAGGATAAGGTATATGCATTTTAAACAGATGGAAGTTGGCTTGATTTTTCTCTTTTTGATTTAGCTGAAAAGAAGAGGGGACACGATTTGATAAGAGGGGACACGTCTTGAATATGGTAGGGCTAAAACGATGTGATTAACTTTTCCAATTATAATATTATTTAATTAAAAAATATCTCGTTTAATATAACTGAAAATTCCAAACTCCTACCGAGGCATGCCGCTTGGCATTTCTAATGTTATACTGCTATTCCTAACTTAATAGAACAAGTCTCAAGGCCCAATTCAATCGTATTTGGAAGATAGCTTTTAAATCGATTATTTAAATTAAATTCAATTAAATTATTCTAGGTGTTTTCAGATCGTACGACCAAATAGTAAATCCAAACGCTAGGAAAATTGAGATCCGATAATATTACATTGATCCAATGGAACTTGTTTCATCGAAATCCGAGACTGTGCCCCAAATCGCTATTTTAACGCGTCGATTATGTAGACGATTCCTAAAATTTACGAAATCACTTGAAATTTTCAGTTTTAAAATCTTACTAACTAAGTTATAATTTCAAATCCAATATTTAAAACCTTTTAAACATTCCAAATTAAACATCGAAAAATCAGGGTCGTTACATTATTCCACCCTTAAGAGAATTTCGTCTCCAAAATTACTAAGGTAGGACGAATGATCTAAACCCAATAACTTATCAAAACTCACTTAGTTAAAACTTGATATTCCCTTTTATAAACCCTTTAGTTTCATCTGAACATTTAGTTTCCACTTCTTATCTGAAGCTCTTTTTTCAATTTCAATTCAAAAATCAACCTTTTAGGTCAACAAAAAAAATTCAAAATTTTTCTAACACCCAAAGTTTCCGAAATTTTTTGGCACAGTCTCCCTTGTACAAATAGCCTTTTGCAGTATGTCAAGAGAGATAAAAATATATACATCGACCCATAAGGTTGGAAAATATAGTATATAACAATATATATATATATATATATTTGCGGTATTTAATCCAAAAACGTAGCTTACATTAGTATTTTTAAGCGGTGGCTTATTTTATATGCAATTTACGTAATATAACTCAAACAAAATAGCTCTATGTACCCATACTAACTCAATTTTAAGAACGTAAGTACCAAAACATGAAATTTAATAAAACTTCATTTATTTAAATGGTTAAAACATGTAACGACTCGCCTTTTTTGGATGGTTTAAATTAACAATAAACCACACATGTCAGACTCAAACCATTCATAAGGGAGGATTGTTATGTGTAAATAAGAAAAAACAAAAACGGAATCTCACAGCGGAATGACAAAATATAATAATCAAATAATAGTTTATGAAGCTGTTTTACGAATTACATTTGATTATACTTTCATGATACATATCGGATTTACATACAACAGAAATAATAAAATACGTCAGAACAACATGATGCAATGGGATAGATAAAATAAATAATATATTATACAAATCTCCGTATTCATCCCCCAAAAAAGCAATCTTCGATACACTGAAAAGCTCAGATTGACCCGAGCATAATGAAAGACATAACACTCGAATGAGAACTAAAAAATCTTATGTAAGTTAAATCAACAATAAATAAATATGAGTGTAATTGCATCAGAGATGTTTACGGGGTTTGACATCTCCTATCCAGTGTCTAATGTGAGTGCAATAACTTAAGAGATGTTCAAGATTTCCATTTCCTAAGGATCCGTTAAACTATCTACATACATAGTACAATATGCTTTTATAATAGTGTCTACAGTAAAGTATAAAAATAGCATTAATGCGTTACTCACATCATCCTTAACACATTTTTATATATTCCCGTAGTCTATACAGTACCGTATTTCCTCCGTAAACTGGAGAGCTATCAAAGGGAACTCCATAGGTAGAGTACAAACCACACTCCTAATAGGCGCGATAAGGCAAGTGACAAGGCACGCGAGGCAATTCCCAGTGTAGGATACTACCATTTTGCTGATCCGGACTGGTGGTAATACATAGCAGCTACTACCACCCACCTCGGAACACACTCCCATAATCAAATAGAGGGGTGGCCACCAAATCAATCACAAAGTCATCATATTTACTCAAAATATGTAATTTCTCCAGAAATATCATTTCAAATCCCAACTTAGGTTATAACATCACTTAACCATATTTGCTTTTATATCCAGGATTTAAAATATAAATAATTCAACCTTGCATCGTTAGAAATTAGAAATATACTTTAGATAATTATAAATAGTTAAAATGGATAAAATAGTATAAAATACCTTAAGATAGTTTTAGTGGTTTGAAATAGTTTGAATTATATTAAAATAGCTTAAATTAAATTAAAATGGTTTAAATAGTTTAAAATAGATTCAAATAGTTTAAAATAGATTAAAATAGTTTAAAATAGATTTAAAATGGTTTAAATAGATTAAAATAGATTAAATGGTTTAAAATAGTTTAGACAGATTAAATATAGTTTTATTAGTTTAATACACTATAAGAAACCTTGTTATTAGTTGCATTAATTAGTTGCGTTTTAATCTAAGTGTAATTACTGTTTATTCAGGGGAATAAAAATAAATAACCCAACGCTACTGATGATTCCCGCCCATAATTTCCAACGCTGCTGATGATTCGCGCCGATAATTTGGTAAAATTTTGGCCAATCTTTTTCTTAGCCTCCGTTGTCTTTCTTTCTTTCACATGAATATTTTCCCATGAGTGTAAAACTCGTTCTCAAATAAGTTTGCTCCAACCTATTTATCTTCAGATCTACCTTTACAAAAAATCAGAATTTTTTTGGTTAATTTGCTTCATTCAGATTTGATCCGAGACTTGCCTTGTCTCCTTGAACTTTCCGATTCACAAGGTCGTGCAATTCCTAAATCGGAGTTGTGAATCTCGCTTCAAGTTTGTAGTAGTTATCATCGACTCATGAAACCTACTACCGACATTCTAGGATTCGGTTTTTCTCTCCCGTGTCTGAGCTTAGTTTGTTGAGTTAATTTGCTTCAAGTTTCGCTTCAAGTTAATTTGCTTCATTCTAGGCTCGGTTTGTTGAGTGGTTGTAAGTCGAGTTCATGGGTGATTATGGTTCCGTGTGGTTGCAGGAGATTCGATGATGGTCGATTTTGGTTTTGAGGCGTCATCGATTCGTGGTTGTGATGGAGGCTAGAAACGTGAATGCCTATAGGGGACTGGAGAGGAGGAGCAGTTTGCGTGGTTGTTTAGAAGCAGTGGAGTTGGTAATGGTTTTTATTTGGTGATTGGGAATTTGAGAACTGCAGAAATGATGGCCGTGGTTGGGGATTTTGGTTTGGTTTGGCGATTGGTTGCTTACAAGAAGGACTGGTCGAGAGGAAAGTCTGGTTTGGGGGTTTGCGGTTCAAGCGGTCGAGGCAGTTGATCGATTTAGGGAAATTGATCGGCGATGTAATGGTGATGGATGATGTTTGGGGCAAAGGAGAATGTAGGGGGTAGAAGGGGTTGATGCAGTGGTGGGATTATGGACTTTGGGTGTTCGGGAAAGACTAGGGATGGAACGGTGCATATGATAGAATTTGTTGGTCGAGTGGCTTGGAACCAGAGCATGGGTTCTGTGTTGATGGCATTTTTTGAACTGTAGTGTGACATAAGGAAGTATGTACTGGATTATGGCGATTGAAGTGGAGCTTTGCCTTCTTCATATACGTATATTTTCAATCTCTTTTCCATTTCCAAATAGCTCCTGCACCATTAGAAGTTAATAAAAGGTGATGCATAGGATAGTAATTATATTGCCATTCTCTAATAACTAACAGGAGCGTGTAGGGTTAAAAATGATAACAAAGAGAGCCCACTACCTTAACTTCATCACAAATCATCCTCACGCATGTTATAATGCAATGAATAAGCTCACAATTCTTTGGTTTTCCATTCACTTTTCTTGTAAACAAATTTCCCTTTAATTAGTATGTACAAAAATCTTAAAGAAAAGTGCCATAGCTTTTCTAAAATAAAAGGAAAGGCACTAATCATGTTTGTGCACGTGCATAGTTTTGCAGTTAACTGTGAAATTAATTTATTACTCACCTGTAAAATGCAGCTGGACTTCAAAATACTCTTGGTAGTGGCAATTCATTCAAGTGCGAAGTTCCATTTTCAGAAGCTTTTTTGTAAGTGCAGCTCTTCAAATTGCTGCTTTGGCTATCGACAATGCTTGTTCTATGGGCCCAGGTGATTTTTTTCACATGCTTCTTCTACAATATAGTTTAGAATATGTGCAAATGTTAATCAATTAACTAAACAATTAAGAAGTCTTAAAGAGAACAAGCCATCTACTCTATGAATCAGTTAAGGTATACATATTTTTTTTATAAGTATCTCATAGAATACTTGTCAACTTTGAATAGTTAGTGGTTACCATTATTGATAAAGAAAGATCATTTCGTGAAATGAAAAAAGTGCGTGGAGCATCCACATTTTCTGTACTAAAGATCATCTCTTTTTTGACAATGTCGCTAGCGAGTAGACGTGGAGAATATTTGGTAGAAGAAGAACAAAAAGTTAGGTATCTTAAAAGAGCCGGAAAGAGGAAGAAGAGAATCGGTAGTATAAGCTTGAGCGCTGAAGATGAAGCGAAGTAGCCACTGTACATGGTAATGACATCCTTAGCTTGTTTTATAGATATGCCTAGCTTGTTTTGTAAATGGCATGTAATGTATTGCTCGTTCGTATGTTTAATCGAAACATCCCATTATTTTTTGTCCCATATGATTAATACTTTACCTTTTTCCTATTGTTTATTATCAAGTATATAACCCTAGCCCTTATTAGTATAGTTAGAGACATCTTTAATCGTTTCCTCGGTTTTATTCCAAAAGACCTACTAAAGACATATGGCTTTATTTAATAACTTGTGCTACATCAATTTATTTTGAGTATTCATTAATTAATAATGATGTTATCATTCCTTAGACTTTGTCCGTTACATTTTTCCACCTTTTGATTTAAGGTTGGATATAACATTTCGCCATGTTGGGTTATCGATGACATCAGCAGTTTGGGTAGCTTTAGACTCGAACGGGGTCTCGTCATGCAATTGCTTCCTACGTTGCTTGTTTATTTTTTTGGACCATGTATTGCCTTCGGGTTTGGGAGTTAGGTTAGTCGAGTTCGATGATTTCCCTTGCATTTAATTAGGACTGTGCATTCCAGAGCTGGTGGGATCTTGACAGGTTTGTGCTGAACTTTGAATAGGGTTGTCACTATTTATCCCAATCGAGATGAAATAAGGGTTTGGGTTAGTTTAGAGGTTTGGATTCGATACTAGTTTGGATTTGTAAATAACGTGTCTTTTTCGGCGTCATTTGATTTTGTACGCTGGTAGTTTGAGGAACCAAATTTACGTATACTAGTTCAATCGGGATTATGAACTGATTGTGAAGAATTCAGTTTAGTAACATGATTATTGTGATCGATTATTATTGATAGAGCATGAACGATTTTTTCACGGTAGTTTGGTATTTAGATGCCATAAAATGCGGATTAATAAAGTCAGCCACATATGAAGTCGTCAGATGATCACCCAGACAGTTAATCAAATTATTATATCAATATGCACAGATGTAGAATGTTCTATATTCAAAAAGGTGAATTTATAAGACGGCGAGTGTTAGTCGGGTTTCTGAATTCATAAAGAAGATCAAAATTGAAAAACGGTTCAATAGAAGTTAACTAAATTCACAGAAAAATTGTTTCTATCTATAGCACGCGAGCAAGCTGAATAGAATACCTTGGTATAGGTGAACTCATGTGATATGTAGCGCACAATCTTTTCTCCAGTCATTTTACACTAGTTCTATTACTGCCATACGGAGTAAAAAATTTAGTGTTTGTAAATGGAAAAAGGATCACAGTACGTGTCAGAAACCAACTACCTAATAAGATATCATGAAGATATTGTATGTTCAAACCGCAACCGATTTTAATAGGCTTAAACAGGCAACATGTATGAAACTGTACTTATGACTTGTTTAAACAAAGGCTTAATCATATTCAATCAGTCACAGTAAAACAAGATAAGGATGTCACAAATATTTAGTAACATGATTATTATTGATTACACGTAGATAAACGTTTATGAAGAATTCAAGCAGCAGCACTGGTTTTCGGTATGGTAGCAGCACATGTATGTAGTGAATGATTAAAACTGTTATGAAACTATTGTGAAACTAGTATGTATGGTAGCAGAACTACTTTAGTTGCATGTACTATTATGAAACTGTTTATGGTAGTTTGGTTGTGTAAACGTATAGTTAACCTTTTGTCTTGACACTAATGTTATGATATAGTGGTGATTATGTAATTACTTTTGTTTGTTTTATTGTGGTTCATTGAATGTGTATGTGTTTATATATTACGTTATTGTATAAATTTTGAAGTACTTGAATTGGAGGCGAAATCAGATGTAGTCGTTGAATAGCAGGCAATAAAGTCGAAACATACGGTGGCGGAGAAAAAATGCCACCAAAAATATATTTTTGTAGCGTTTAGAAAGCGATACAGAATCAGCAATTATAGTAACTCAGATAATCTCAGTGGCGTTCAAAAAACGCTGCAAAAAATAATAATAAGTACGACAAAAAAATAAGATAGTAAACGACACCTTTTCGGTGGCGTTTCTTAAACGCTATAAAAAAGATCTTTAGTAACGTTTAAAAAACGCTGCCAAAAATTCATTTATAGCGGCGTTAAAATTAATGCAACAAAAAATCATGGATTTTAGTTTCATGTTTTCTAGCGGCGTTTATCAAAACGCCACCAAAACTTTTTGTAGCGTTTTTTGAGCGCCACTAAAAATCAAATTTCTTGTAGTGATATAAAATGGTTTGATTATTGAATGGTTTATGTAGTAAATAATTTGAAAAACTATATAAATTATAATTTTAAAATAATTTATCTTTAAATAGTTAATTTTAAAATGCTTAATTTGAAATTAATATCAATTAAATTGTTTCTTTCATTTCAACAGATCTGGAACATGTCCAGCTTTTAAATCAACCAACTCAATTTTGTTTTTTAATTCAGATTCTCATTTAAAACCATTTAATCAAAATTGATTACAAATCCATGATCAAACTATAATTTTTAAACTGTTTCAAATTTAGTAGATTTCAAATTTTATATATTTAAATATTTCGATAACTCAATTTCGATAAATTTCATTTATACTTCAAATCCAACTTCAAAATTTTAATTTTAATTTATTAAACAATTCGTTTAAACCAATTCCAATTTCAACATTTAAAGCTTGGAATTTTCGAAATAATTCAATTTATATAAATCAAATTTTTATTTCAAAATATCAGTTAACTGGATTCAAAATTTTAAGGTTTTAAAATCATTTAATTCAACCAATCCGATGTCCGTATATAATTTTCTACCCTATGGTCAAGTGACACAGATATATATCACTACAACCCGCAATAATTAAAATTGATGGGTGTATATCATTTTAACTCGCAATCCCGAATCAAAATTCAAAATCGATAAAATCGCTCGAGCCTATCATTTCAACCCACAACAATTTTTCCCTAATCTACAGATCGTTCGGATATGTATCATTTCAACCCATAGTGATTTTCCTTGCAATAACTAAGGGAACTCGTAGTGTGAATCAATATATAAAATAAACATGACATCCAGTCACCAATCTCAACAATTAAACATCCATCACAATCATCACTCAAATAAACCAATAAATAATATAAATTAACTTATTATCATCAATAGGTATTCAATTGACGATTAAAATTCAGTATTAAATTAAATGGCGATTAAATTCAATAAAAGTCAGATTAACTGGAATGAAAATTTAAATATACCAAATATCAACCAATAAACCTCTAATCACATCATAAATTTAATTTAATTAGCATAAGATAATTTTGTTGTTGTGAATGGGTTGGAGCACTCACCTTTGATTTGTCGTCGATTTAAAATCCAAAATTAGCCCAAAAATTTAACTGCTTTAGAATGCAGCCAAACTAGTTCCAAAATTTTTGGAATTTCGATACGATAGAAATAGAGAAAAATGCGTGTGAATCCGAGCTCATATGCAAAAGTTAATAAAGTTAGAAGATTGAAAAATTTAGACCCTACGTCTATTTCAAGTCCTACTTTGGTCCGCCGCCCCAAATTCCTGGTGCTTGCTTGGAGTTTTTGCCAAAACAACCAGAGACCTGAGTCATTTGGTTCCTGACCCGAAGTCGCTGTAGGGTTTTCGCCTTTAGAACCCGCAGGATGACCCGAAATCATCCAGAATCCACAATTTTTTTTTTTTGGTTTTTTTTTGAAATTGAAATTATGGTTTTCAGCCATTGGAAAGAAAGAGGAGATGAGAAGGAAATGTACATACAGAAATAATGAAAAGAAAAACAGCTAGGGTTTATAATAGCTTATATATAGGCAGGGTTGGATCGAAACGATAACAACGACCCGAAAATTTCGTTTCGTTCCCGAAACAAAAATCAGTCACCCAATATATTGAGATATATGTTTTCGATATTTTTAACCTCAATGGAACTAGTTTCAAACCCTAATTGTATACAGAAGCTAGCTTTTAAAATCAGATTATATTCATTCAAATCCTTTTAACTGATTTCTACGCGTTTCGAGCCCGTACGATCAAACGGCTAGTCCGATCACTACGAAACTTGAAACCTTACAATAATTCACCGTTACGAATCTGATGAAATTGGTTTCATCAAAATTCAAGACAGTGGCCAAAATGACTATTTTTCAAATTAATTAAATAAAGTATTATTAAATTGGTTTAATCACTTTTAAATTCAACTTTACAAGTTAACCATTTTATTATTCTTGATTACAGAGAAATTTAATAATCATTTTAAAATAAATTATCCTTATTAAACCTATGATTTAAATATTACACTAATTACAGCGTCCAAGTATAACGGTAATAAATTCATCAACTATAATTTTAAAATTCCAATAAATTTATTTATTTTGATTTAAATCTTATTATTTAATCAATTATTACCTTATGAATATAATTAACCTTAGTTTACATATTATTACATTAATATCCTACTGTTCTCATCTTCGCTCATATAAACTGCTATATTTAATTTCATTAAATTCCAATTGATTTACAATTAATTCCAAAAGATTAAATATCAAGATGACAATCAACCAATTGTTATACATGAATAATTAACCTCCATCAACCTATTGTTACAATCAAAGGTTGATAAATTACTTACCAAATATTGATTCCATTCTATGTTAACCTATTTCAATTAATTACGTATAATTTCCCTTTTTAATATAACATTTAATTCATCTCCTTCTTCTCAATTTATCACCAAATTAACTTTAAAATTATTTCAATTAATTTAAATTACATTAATCAGTCGTCGGTTACATTAATTTAACATTATCGAATTTCATTTTAACTGTTTTCTCATTGACGAATCATAAATTTTTAATTTCTTCCAATATTAAATTCCGAATTCTTTTTTAATTTTATATTGTTAATTATCCAAAAAAATACGGATCGGTACAAAACACATAAGCTTCATAATGCAATCATGCTACACATGTATTATAAGCAATTATAAGGTTCTGATACTAATTTAATTGCTTTCAATCGATTCATATTCAATTTGAATGATTTACAACTCAGTTTACTTGTATTTAATTCAATTTTATACCAAACAAACTCATATCCATTTCAAATTGATTTAGAAAATAATTTATTCACTTTCTATGCAAATTCGGCGATATCCATTTAATAAAATATCCATTTCAGTTTATAGCTAATTTAAATTGATTTCACATCAATTTATATTTAATTATATTCCATTTCAAATTGATTTTCAATCAATTTATTTACATTCCATTTACTAATTAATTTAGTTAGTTCATTCACTTCAAATTGTATTCCATACTCGAATTCATTCTCGAATTCATTTAAATGATATCCAATGCCATATTCAATTTATTTACACTTAAACTGAATTTATTTATAGCTTAAATCATCACTATTTCAATCCATTTCTATTTTATTCGATATCATTGCAAAATATATTTAATTCGCTTATAATTAAGTTGAATTTTATTTATAACTCAAGTTCCACATTCAGTTTCAATTTTAATTCACAATCCATTTTACTTAACCGGGTTAAGTTCCCTTTTTTGTATTCAATATCTAATTTCTATTTCAAAAATCACTCCATTTAATTTACTTGAGTTCAAATTTATTTTATAATTCATGTTTTGACTTTTATTCCTCCACCAAATATCAAACTATTTTTATTTTGGTTTTACCATTACATTTTTCCAATTTATACATTTTATAACTTATTTTTTCCATTTTCCATCTATTTATACTCGAGTATATCCACATTTTATATTTAACTCGAGATTTACATCACTTCATAGCTTAACTATATATTTATTCCAATAAAATTATATAACTTATAGTTATTTAATCACTTTACAATCCAAGTTTATATATTCCATTCAATTTTCATTCAACTTGCATAAGTTAAATTTTAGTTTCACACAATTCATTTGAATTTAATGAAGTAAGAATTTCATTCCAACTTCAAAATTTTCTACACTTCCTTCATTACATTTATTCGTCCCATTCACTTATTCATTTTCAATTCAGTTCATTTAAGTAGTTCACTTCACCAATTTATTTCATTTAACTTTGCTTGAGTTAATTCACCATTTCATTAATTTAGTCCATTTAATTCCATCCAAATCAAAATCAATTAAATTTCTAAAATTTAATTCCTTCAACTTAAGTTAAATTCCATTTTAACTTTCTCAATTTAAATTTTAATTCCAAGATTCAATTTTTCACACTTCTTTCCTTATTAATGTCATCCTCCACTTATAAGTTCAAAAACTTGTTTTCTGATGTTTTCTAAAACCTTTAGCTAGGGATTTCAGAAATCAAATACCTGGTATTTACTTAAAATCACGTTGAAATTACACAAACAGATATATATATATATATATATATATATATATATATATCTGTGTGTGTGTGTATAAACACACACAAACACCAAATCCAACTTTTTAAATTTAAACCAAATCTTCTTTTTTTCTAAAACACTTGTTTTCATCCAAAAATCTCCATATTAATTTACTACAGTAGCAACCCGTCACTTCAAAACTTGAAAATGAACACCAGTAATGTCACGATCATCATTGGAATTATTTTCTAGCGACTGAAGTGAGTTCAGTGCTATATTACTTCAAAACATTTTTCCAAACCTTCCAGGATTTAAATTTCTGAATCTAGTTTGAATAAATTTTTAGTTTTTAACTTATTTGTATAATTCATACTTATACAGTTTAAATTTTGGATTTTATAAACCATTTCCAATTTTTATAATTTTGTTTTGATTATATAATAATAACCAAATACATCAATTCACTATTTATGTAACGACCCGCAAATTTCGTGGATTTAATTTGGTTCAATTAATAAGTTTTGTAATTAAATCTAGTAGAAAGAAGAAAAAAACTATATAAACTAATATTGAAAAGAACGCTAAAATAAAATATATAAATGGTGACTTAAAACCTATTTACTAGCAAATTGAATAAATTTCAATAAATGAAATGGAGTATGTATTAAACCTGGATATAAAATTCGTTTAAAGGAAATTTATTTATATGTTATTGTAAATTAAGAAAATATTATAATAAATGATAATTCCATTCGTACTTGTAAGCTGCACTATAAGTGCGTGTTGAAAAGGGTTGATTGAATTGAAATTTATATTTAATTTAAATGGAAATATTAAAGTCTTACAATAACGGAAAATTTAGGTAAAAAAAAAGTTAGAACAAGTGGATAAATATTAACCATATAAGGGAATAACATTAATATAAATTAAGTTGGAACAAATTGGATGTAGAGAAATAAGTGTAAGCATTTAATATATTAATTAACGTTGGTTTGATGATAACGTTACTTGGTGATTAATTATATAGTAACGGAAGTGTGAACGTAAAGTAATAAAAGAGCAGATTTATGTTAAGTAATAATTTGTGTGTACACGGGATTTTAAACGGTGATTATTAAGTAATAAACCTATAAAAGCATGTAAGGAAATAGGTAACAATCTATATGTTGTTTATTTTATTTAGTATGATAAATAAAGGTTGGAAGTCAAATCACAATTAAAGGAGAGTAGGTAGTACGTTATTAGGAAGTAAATATAAGGGTAGAATAACAACTATTATAAATTCCCTAATTAATTGGTCGATAAATTTATTTGAAATAACGATCATTTGAGTGTGAGTAATTACAATGTCGTAATTGATTATAAGTGTTATTTTAATAATTATGATTAATTGAGAAATTAATACGAGAAGTATGTAAAGAACTATGAAAGTAATATGTTATAAATTAATTATAACCTAAACTTATGTGTAAGGTTGAAATTGAATCTAATCCATTTAATTTGGAAAATTATTAAAATAAATTGGATTCAAAGTGTAATAAAAGGATTATTTTAAGAAATTGAAATAAATACTATAGTTGGTGAAATAATTTACATTTAAAATTTGAGATGGAAATGTGATAGTCAATAAATAAAGGATTTGTTTGAAATTTAAATATATAATGAATGGGTTTTATTACAATTGTAATTAAACGTTGGAATTATTTTAGCATACTGATATTGGGTTTAACATGGAAAATATGATTTCAAAGAAAAACAATTTAAAAGTTTATCACTAATCGATTGAACATTTGAAAAAGAATAAAATGAATGTTTATCTCTAATCGAACAACAAATGTTGAAGTTAAATAAACGAATTAAATGAAAGTTTTAATGAAAGAATAACATAAATGGTTATTTGAAATGTACCTTGGAGAAGTTGATTTTCAATAAGATAAAACATTTACATTGTAAATATTGTATAAATTTTGTTGTATATGAAATTCTATAAAATATGTTTAATTGGTATAAATGAAAAGAAAACAGTGTTATATAATTAGAATTCGTTGAAATTAGCAGTGAAATGAACTGGAATTAGATTAATTTAAATGTTTTTCAATTTGAAGGAAACATAAATTAAATTGTAATCAATGAGTTAATATAAGAACTTGCATTTTTTTTTGTCAAAATGGAATGAAGATTTCAATTAAAATAATTGCCTATTTTGAGATGTATAAAGAAAAATTTTCATTTTGAATAAGTATAATTTTATATAACGGAAAAATTGAATTTTCGAATAATGTATACAAACGCACTTATTAGTATTCATATTTTAAAATATATCATAGGGTTCATGGTTGTGTAAATGTTTTGAAATCAATTAGAAATTACCTTGTATTAAAAGTTGTACATTAATAAAATTGGTTTGAGTAATATAAATAATTATATAGGTAGATTGATTTGGTAATTGATTGATTGATTGTATAATTGATTTATTTTTTTATCGATTGAGTAATATCATTAAGTGAATGTTAAGTTGATTGTTTAATTGATTGCGTTAATGGAGGATGCATATATTACCATAAAATGAATGTGTTAATAAAGAATTTAATGATATAAATATGTGCATATTTGGATTTATGGGAATGAATTAACCGAAGTAAGATTCAAAATTTGGACCCCAAAGGTTTGTTTATAGTATATAAGTGGCCCTTCATTTGCTTAATATTTATTATCATATCCGCATTCTTTTTCTTTCTTTTTTTTCTTTCGTTCCAAGTCATCCTTGTAGGTTCCACTTGAGCATCCATTTGTTAAACTACTAATTCTTATTAATTTATAGTAACCTCGTATGATTGATTTCTAATTATTAACTGCCTCATTCTTTCATTTGTTTCTTTTTTGTTCGCTCCATTACAAGTAGTTTTCCTGAAGTTTTTTTTAATGACATCCAAATTACTATTCATGCCACGTCATTAGCATTTAATATTCTTTATTTCTAAACTTCATTTTGTTTACACATTATAAGTTCTTGTAGCTTTCTTTTATTGGCAATTCATTCTCCTGAAGCTTCATATTTGAAAACGGAAGATTTATTTTTATCTTCATTTATATACTTATTCCTTTACTTTACCTCTTTCAGCATTACTGTTTTCTAAGGCTGTTCATATTTTTACTTATATTTCAATTCTTATTTGGTTTATATATACTTTGTTAGCTTTTCATTTATTTCTATCTTCATTCCTGCAGCCTTAATTTATTCTTCAAATCTCCTTATTATCTCTCATTTTAATTTTTCTTTCCTCTTAAAATATTCTTCTTCTTCAAATTTTATTCTAGTTCAAACTTTCTTCTTTCTTTTCAACTTTCTCTATAAATATCCTACTATAAACCCTAGCCTCCCTAATTCTCATTTGTTATGTACGTACATCTCAACTCTCTCCTCCTCAATGGCAGACAAACAAATCTTAGATCCAAATAAAATTCCAAACCAAATCAAATGCTAAAATTCAAACTCCTCAGAAAAATTTGGAAGCAAAACGCGTGAGGGAGAGAGGGAAAGAAAGGGGGATGACGTGGCGCTTGAAGGTGTTCTTTTATTTCTATTCTTTTTTTTGAAATTTCAATCACCATTAATGCATATAACTTTCTCCTACGAACTCTGTTTCACGCGAGATTTTTTTGTTAGGATCGTTTTGAAATTTCTGACATTTTGGCGGTGGTTTGGATGGATTTGGAGACTGTCTAATTTTTGAGTTTAAATTGGATTTAAATTCAATTTAAATTCAAAAGGTGAGTGTTTTAACCCTCTCACAACTTCTAAGATTTCTTATGTTTGTTAATTTGATTTATGATATGAGTGGAAATTCATTTATGACTGTTTGACATGTTTTATTCATCATCTTTGTTATTTATTATTGCATATAAATTGAGAGTTAGACTTTATTTATTTGCAAATAAACTGCTAGTTAAACAGTTATTAAATTTATTATTGAATATAAACCTTAGTTAATACCTGTTATTTATTACCTGTTATATTTTATATGCTGTGTATTGATGTTTTGTTCAAATTGGACGATGATTATGATAAATGGTTGATGATTGATATTTGGATGAATGGATGTTTATTTACATAAACTGCAAGTTATCATGCATTTCATTTCATTCGGGATTGCGGTTTGAAATGATATACGACCGCATTTTTTATTTTTAAAATGCCGATCGAAATGATAAATATCTGTATCACTTGACTAGAGGATAGAAAATTATATACAGGCACCGTGGTATATATATAAAATTATTTTTGAAATGATTTTTATGGTTTGGATATAATACGGTTTAATAAATATTAAATTTGGATATGATATAAATATATTTTATATATACATATATAGTCAAATTGTTGAATTTAAGCTATGCATAAATCTGTTAAATAAATATTAATAAGTTGAAAAATGGAATTTGATCATTTATATTATATAATTAAGTACAGGTTTAAGATCTTGTAGACATATATAGAGTTTTAAATGATTCAAATCAATTAAGATTGTAAGATAAATTGGAAATTTAATTGGAATTGAGCTTATTTAAAAATTTAACTCCATAAGTTGATGTTAACTTATTAAAATTGGAAATTTTAAAGGTATGATATTTATAACTGGATTTAATGAATAATTCTAGTATAAATAAATGGAAGGAAATATTTAGTGTTAATAAATTGAGTTTTATTTTAAATGGTTATGGATTTACCATGTAAACCTTTCAAAACTAAATAATAGGAAAATGAATTGTTGATTTGAAATTCCCAACCTTAGTTTTGAAATTCATTAAATACTCAAAGTTTGAGAATATTGAAATCGAAATGTTTTATTCAAACTGAAAGTGAATCAAAAAGGTATGGGTTTAGACTGAATATAAAGTGAACAAAAATTTGTGAAGGTGTGGAAATTATTTACTTTTAAAAAAAAAATTAAATTCAACTGTTTATTTTATATACTGTTGAATATCCAAACCATTTAAGTTTGAAAGTTATGTTTTTAAAACTATGGATTTCGAAGTATTATGTTGAATGTTAAAATTCAAATATTTGGTTTCGATGTATTATAAATTTTAAAAGTGGTATGATTTTGGAAAAGAAATATATTTGAAATAAAATGATATCATATTTATTTGGGTTTTTAAAAGGAAATGATATCGTATTTATGGTTTTAAAAATGGATAATTATAATCTGGTTTTGAAAGTATAAACTATTTTAAAGACTGCGGTGCTATAATAACGTTTGGTTGTTGAAGAGACCGGGATCGGAAGTCGTCATACTCTCTGCCAACTCCGAAAACCACTTTAACAACCGTGTACGCGGTGGAGATTCCAGAATGAAGTAGGTTGGTGGCGGCGTTTCCTGTAAGGTAAATACGTGGACCCAACTCCCAAGGGTTGGCATAAGGTAGCTAAAACAGGAGCGATCGACGGGTTAATGAGGTAGCACCTCTGATCGGACACTTCACTTCGATATTATACTTTGGATTTATTCGGTGGCCACCTTCATTTTTGATTTCTTTGATTTGGGGGAGTTTGTTCGAGGTGGGCGGTAGCTGCGCACTGCGCGTTACCATCGACCCGGAAGCGTAATTGGTATATCTACCCTGGCATTGCCTAGTTATGCTGTGTCACCTACCCTATCGCGCCTTGTACGAGTTTCTATTTGTGTCGTACCTATGGAGTGTCTTGTCGTAGTCTCCCGATCAGGAGATATGCAGTCACTGTATAGACTATTGGCATTATTTGTATTAATTGGAATATTGGGTCACTTCTTAACGCTAGTTTAAAGTATGTTTATTTTACAATTAAACACTATCATAATAGCGCGATATACTACATAGTAAATAGTTTAACAGATCCTTAGGAGATGTAAATCCCGAGCATCTCTTGAGTTACTGCACTCATATTTATTTCCGTTAATTTAACTCGCATAAGATCTTTTAGTTCTGACTCGAGTGTTTTTGTCTTTTCAAATTCGCTCGGGTCAGTCCGAGCGTTTCAGGATTTGAAGATTTAGTTCTGGAGGACGAAGACGAAGATTTGTATTATTATTATCTATATTATTGCACTACACTCATACTATTCCGCTGCACTGTTATTGGTATGTGTAACTCTGATATGTATTATATAAATCAAATCAAGTGTTTTTGTAAACAGATTTATAAACTGTATATTTGATTATTATATTTTATCCTTCCGCTGTGAGATTCTCTTTCTTTTTATTTCTTTCTTGTTTTTCTTATTTACCCCATAACAATCCGCCCTTTCCATATGGTTTGAATTGGCACGTGTGTCGATTTAAAGCGTGCAAAAAGGCGGGACGTTACATCTGGTATCAGAGCTTTGGTTTAGCAATAAACCTTAGCTTTGTGGGGTCTGACTCTTTATTAATAGGGTAGTAATACCTTATGGGAGTCGCTGAGTGTATATAAGAGAGAGCGTATTTGTTAGTGCGACAAAAGGTTTTAATATTGTGTTAATTTGTTCCGTTTTGTATTTATAAATTCTGGTTGTTCATGGGACGCTATGACATCAATAGGGATTTCTAAACACTTAATAGGACAGACCAGCATAATATTTGTTTTAATATAGGTGAATGAAATAATTTTGCCTATTATATTTTCTATATAAAATAAAAAATTTCAAATTATATCTGTATTTGGCTGCAATAGATTGGTTGTTAGATAATAAAGTGTATAAATAATAACAGAAATAAGATTGAAAAATAAAATAAATGAAATTTGGAAAGTTAGAACTTAAGATCCGGGGTTTTGAAATTTCTTTCGAATAAATTTTGGAATATAATAATATTGTTTATAAGTACTTTCTAATATAAATATTTATTATAATTTGGAAAAATTATTTAAAGAAGATTTTGGAGAAAATAAGTTTTGTACTTTGTTCTCTGTCGCTGGGAAATAATTTCGGTGACGGCGGCCGCATCATCGACTTTCATTTTCGAGTTTCGAAGGGGGAAGGCCACTGTAGTAGTTCTACTGCAGATTCATTTTTGAAAATATATAAATTTTGAATTGTTTTAAATATAATTAGAGATATATAAGTGTAAGAATATATTTATCTATTATTTAAAATAAATTGAAATTAACCCGGTATTAAATTCTTAAATTTCCATTGTTTAATTGTTTCAATTATTGTAGTGAAATGAAAGGTAAGTAATTAATAATTGAAACCTCTAGTTTAAGTAAGAGATTTAAGGCTAAGTTATAAAGGAAATAAAAAGTAAGTTGAAATTGTAACTTATAAGAAAAGGTAAAAATTTATTGATCAATGAATTAATTAATGGAAATGAGAAAACTTGTATAACTTTCAATTACATTCTTTAAAAGCATATATATAACTTACCAAATATTAGAAGTTGAAATGTTTAATAAGAAATGTAATGGAAATTGTACAGTAAAAATATGTAATGAAAGGGTTCAATAAATTGCTTTTATTTATTGGAATTGGTGGTATAGAGTTATAAACTTATGTTTAAATTGATAAATGAATGAAATGAACTTAAGTAAATAGTTGAAGCTATTTATAAACGAAATTAAGTAATTAACTTGAGGTAATGAAAATAATTAATGAAATTTCTTGATAAATCAGAATTGATGTGTAGTTGTACAAACTTAAGTATAATTGAACGCTACTAATTAAATATAATGGAAAGTAGGTATTGTAAGTAAGCAATTATAAACTTAAGTGAATAAGTTGGGGTTAATTCTAAATAAAATAAGAAAATTTTTGACTATAAACTTAGGTTAATGAATTTACCTACTAGAATTCGATTGAATAGGAATAAAATAAATAAATGAATAAAAAGAAGAAACTTACATGACATTAAAATGGAAAATTTTGAATATTGTAAGTAATAAATGAAAAAAATTTAAGTATCACTGAATGAATGAAGGAAAGGAAATCAAACAACTAATGTATGAAATAAAATTAATAATAAGTAAATTTGATTTGTATTGTTGATTGGTTATAGTTGTTTGGGTAAGATACTTTAAAATTTGGGTTTGCGTCAATGAATAATCTATTTAAATCTAAGACTGTTGAGTAAATGATGTGCTGGTAGTTTATTCTTCATTCCGTACAATGTAAAAGTTTTGAGCCCGAACAACTATTTGTTTGTTTGATTGAATGGTTGTTTTGTATTTGTTATGTATGCTGGGTGTGAAATTGATGGTTGTTGTATTGATTTGTTGTTAGTGATCGAAACCACTTAAATATTTCACTTTATATAAATTGTTAACCCTTTTAGATTTTATAAGTGAAATGCAGGTTATGGAAGCAATTGCTACTGCTTTTGGTTCCATAAATTAAGCGTAAATTGCCCGACAAATAGGTACGTTTCGGATTATGGTTTATAGCACTATTTTATATATTTTCCCAGGTTGGGATATAATATTTTGGATAATATATGTAATATAATTGTTATATTTTGATATTATATTTTATCCCAAGCCTCTCCGTACAAGAGAGACTCTATCGAAATTTTTCATAAATTTTTGGACTTAGAAATTATTCTGAACATGTTTTCCAAACTTTATTTATTCAAGTATAAAAAGATGTAATGATTATAAAATGGGTATATTTTATATAAAATAATAAATTTGTAAATTATTGTTTATAAGTTAATATTTGAATAAAATGTATTGTTTATTTAATTCTTCCTTCTCTTATCTTTTTCCTTTTCGGGGACGAAAAGTTTTGAGTGGGAGAGAGTGCAACGACCCGTAAATTTCGTGGATTTAATTTGGTTAAATTAATAAGTTTAATTAAATCGAGTAGAAATAAGAAGAAAAAACTGTAAACAAATATTGAAACGAACGCTAAAATAAAATATATAAATGGTGACTTAAAACCTATTTGCTAACAAATTGAATAAATTTCAATAAATGAAATGGAGTAAGTATTAAACCTGGATATAAAATTCATTTAAAGGAAATTTATTAATATGTTATTGTAAATTAAGAAAATATTATAATAAATGATAATTCCATTTGTACTTGTAAGCTGTACTATAAGTGCGTGTTGAAAAGGGTTAATTGGATTGAAATTTATATTTAATTTAAATGGAAATATTAAAGTCTTACGATAACGGAAAATTGAGGTAAAAAAAGGTTAGAACAAGTGGATAAATATCAACCATATAAGGGAATAGCATTAATATAAATTAAGTTGGAACAAATTAGATGTAGAGAACTAAATGTAAGCATTTAATATATTAATTAATGTTGGCTTGATGATAACGTTACATGGTGATTAATTATATAGTAACGGAAGTGTGAATGTGAAGTAATAAAAGAGCAGATTTATGATAAGTAATAATTAGTGTGTACACGGGATTTTAAATGGTGATTGTTAAGTAATAAACCTATAAAAGCATGTAAGGAAATAGGTAACAATCTATATGTTGTTTATTTTATTTAGTACGATAAGTAAAGGTTGGAATTCAAATCAAAATTAAAGGAGAGTAGGTAGTACGTTATTAGGATGTAAATATAAGGGTAGATAACAACTATTATAAATTCCCTAATTAGTTGATCGATAAATTTATTTGAAATAACGATCATTTGAATGTGAGTAATTACAATGTCATTATTGATTATAAGCGTTATTTTAATAATTATGATTAATTGAGAAATTAATACGAGAAGTGTGTAAAGAACTATGAAAGTAATACGTTATAAATTGATTATAACCTAAACTTATGTGTAAGGTTGAAACTGAATCTAATCCGTTTAATTTTGAAAATTATCAAAATATATTGGGTTCAAAGTGTAATAAAAGGATTATTTTAAGAAATTGAAATAAATACTATAATTGGTGAAATAATTTACATTTAAAATTTGAGATGGAAATATGATAGTCAATAAATAAAGGATATGTTTGAAATTTAAATATATAATGAATGGGTTTTATTACAATTGTAATTAAATGTTGGAATTAATTTAACATATAGATATTGGGTTTAACATGGAAAATATGATTTCAAAGAAAAACAATTTAAAAGTGTATCACTAATCAATTGAACATTTGAAAAAGAATAAATGAATGTTT
The DNA here is from genome assembly GCA_030765085.1 of Allium cepa. Lineage (NCBI taxonomy): Eukaryota > Viridiplantae > Streptophyta > Magnoliopsida > Asparagales > Amaryllidaceae > Allium > Allium cepa. Next base: position 399,666,980 of record CM060928.1, read on the forward strand.
ATCTCTAATCGAACAACAAATGTTGAAGTTAAATAAACGAATTAAATGAAAGTTTTAATGAAAGAATAACATAAGTTGTTATTCAAAATGTATCTTGGAGAAGTTGATTTTCGATAAGATAAAACATTTACATTGTAAATATTGTATAAATTTTATTGTATATGAAATTCTATAAAATATGTTTGAATTGCTATAAATGAAAAGAAAAAAGTGTTATATAATTAGAATTCGTTGAAATTGGTAATGAAATGAACTGGAATTAGATTAATTTAAATGTTTCAATTTGAAGGAAACAAAAATTAAATTGTAATCAATGAGTTAATATAAGAACTTGCAATTTTTGTTAAAATGGAATGAATATTTCAATTAAAATAATTGCCTATTTTGAGATGTATAAAGAAAAATTTTCATTCTGAATAAGCATAATTTTATATAACGGAAAAATTAAATTTTCGAACAATGTATACAAACGCACTTATTAGTATTCATATTTTAAAATATATCATAAGGTTCATGGTTGTGTAAATGTTTTGGAATCAATTAGAAATTACCTTGTATTAAAAGTTGTACATTAATAAAATTGGTTTGAGTAATATAAATAAATATATGGGTAGATTGGTTTGGTAATTGGTTGATTAATTGTATAATTGATTGATTTTTTTTATTGATTGAGTAATATCATTAATTGATTGTTTAATTGATTGCGTTAATGGAGGATGCATATATTACCATTAAATGAATGTGTTAATAAAGAATTTAATGAAATAAATATGCGCATATTTGGATTTATGGGAATGAATTAACCGAAGTAAGATTCAAAATTTGGACCCCAAAGGTTTGTTTATAGTATATAAGTGGCCCTTCATTTACTTAATATTTATTATCATATCCGCATTCTTTTTCTTTCTTTTTTTCTTTCGTTCCAAGTCATCCATGTAAGCTCCACTTGAGCATCCATTTGTTAAACTACTCATTCTTATTAATTTATAGTAACCTCGTATAATTGATTTCTAATTATTAACTGCCTCATTCTTTCATTTGTTTCTTTTTTGTTCGCTCCATTACAAGTAGTTTTCCTGAAGTTTTTTTTAATGACATCCAAATTACTATTCATGCCACGTCATTAGCATTTAATATTCTTTATTTCTAAACTTCATTTTGTTTACACATTATAAGTTCTTGTAGCTTTCTTTTATTGGCAATTCATTCTCCTGAAGCTTCATATTTGAAAACGTTAAGATTTATTTTTATCTTCATTTATATACTTATTCCTTTACTTTACCTCTTTCAACATTGCCGTTTTCTAAGGCTGTTCATATTTTTACTTATATTTCAATTCTTACTTGGTTTATATATACTTTGTTAGTTTTTCATTTATTTCTATCTTCATTCCTGCAGCCATAATTTATTCTTCAAATCTCTTATTATCTCTCATTTTAATTTTTCCTTCCTCTTAAAATATTCTTCTTCTTCAAATTTTATTCTAGTTCAAACTTTCTTCTTTCTTTTCAGCTTTCTCTATAAATATCCTGCTATAAACCCTAACCTCCCTAATTCTCATTTGCTCTGAACGTACATCTCAACTCTCTCCTCCTCAATGACAGACAAACAAATCTTAGATCCAAATAAAAATTCCAAACCAAATCAAATGCTAAAATTCAAACTCCTTAGAAAAATCTGGAAACAGAACGCGTGAGGGAGAGAGGGAAAGAAAGAGGGATGACATGGCACTTGAAGGTGTTCCTTTATTTCTATTCTTTTTTTTTGAAATTTCAATCACCATTAATGCTTATAACTTTCTCCTACGAATTCTGTTTCACGTGAGATTTTTTAGTTAGGATCGTATTGAAATTCCTGACGTTTTGGCGGTGGTTTGGACGGATTCGGAGACTGTCCAATTTTTGAGTTTAAATTAGATTTAAAATTAATTTAAATTCAAAAGGTGAGTGTTTTAACCCACTCACAACTTCTAAGAATTCTTATGTTTGTTAAATTGATTTATGATATGAGTAGAAATTCATTTATGACTGTTTGGCATGTTTTATTCTTCATCTCTGTTAAATCACATTTATTTAATTTAACTGTTAATTAATTTTTATTATTGCATATAAATTGACAGTTAGAATTTATTTATTTGCATATAAACTGCTAGTTAAACAGTTAGTAAATTTATTATTGAATATAAACTGTTAGTTAATACCTATTATTTATTACCTGTTATATTTTATATGTTGTATATTGATGTTTTGTTCAAATTGGATGATGATTGTAATAAATGGTTGATGATTGATATTTGGATGAATGGATGTTTATTTACATAAACTGCAAGTTATCATGCATTTCATTTCAATCGGGATTGCGGTTTGAAATTATATAAAACCGCATTTTTTATTTTTAAACTACGGATTGAAATGATAAATATCCGTATCACATGACCAGAGGATAGAAAATTATATACAGGCACCGCGGTATATATATAAAATTATTTTTGAAATGATTTTTATGGTTTGGATATGATACGGTTTAATAAATATTAAATTTGGATATGATATAATATATTTTATATATACATATATAGTTAAATTGTTGAATTTAAGCTATGCATAAATCTGTTAAATAAAAATGAATAAGTTGAAAAATGGAATTTGATAATTTATATTATATGATTGATTAAGTACAGGTTTAAGATCTTGTAGATATATATAGAGTTTTAAATGATTCAAATCAATTAAAATTGAAAGATAAATTGGAAATTTAATTGGAATTAAGCTTATTTAAAAATTTAACTCCATAAGTTGATGTTAACTTATTAAAATTGGAAATTTTAAAGGTATGATATTTATAACTGGATTTGATGAATAATTCTAGTATAAATAAATGGAAGGAAATATTTAGTGTTAATAAATTGAGTTTTATTTTAAATGGTTATGGATTTACCATGTAAACCTTTCAAAACTAAATAATAGGAAAATGAATTGCTGATTTGAAATTCCCAACCATAGTTTTGAAATTCATTAAATACTCAAAGTTTGAGAATATTGAAATCGAAGTGTTTTATTCAAACTGAAAGTGAATCTAAAAGGTATGGGTTTAGACTGAATTTAAAGTGAATAAAAATTTGAGAAGGTGTGGGAATTATTTACTTTTAAAGAAATTTTAAATTTAACTGTATTATTTTATATAAACTGTTGAATATCCAAACCATTTAAGTTTGAAAGTTATGTTTTTAAAACTATGGATTTCGAACTATTATTTAAAAGCTAAAATTCAAATATTTGGTTTCGAGGTATTATAAATTTTAAAAGTGGCATGATTTTGGAAAAGAAATATATTTGAAATAAAATGATATCATATTTATTTGGGTTTTTAAAAGGAAATGATATCGTATTTATGGGTTTTAAAAATGGATAATTATAATCAGGTTTTGAAAGTATAAACTATTTTAAAGACCGCGGTGTTATAATAACGTTTGGTTGTTGAAGAGACCGGGATCGGAAGTTGTCAGACTCTCTGCCAACTCCGAAAACCACTTTAACAACCGTGTACGCGGTGGAGATTCCATAATGAAGTAGGTGGGTGGCGGCGTTTCCTGTAAGGTAAATACGTGGACCCAACTCCCGGGGTTGGCATAAGGTGGCTAAAACAGGAGCGATCGACAGGTTAATGAGGTAGTACCTCTGATCGGACACTTCCCTTCGATATTATACTTTGGATTGATTCGGTGGCCACCTTCATTTTTGATTTCTTTGATTTGGGGGAGTTTGTTCGAGGTGGGCGGTAGCTACGCGTTACCACCGACCCGGAAGTGTAATTGGTAGATCTACCCTGGCATTGCCTAGTTGTGCTGTGTCACCTACCCTATCGCGCCTTGTACGAGTTTCTATTTGTGTCGTACCTATGGAGTGTCTTCTCGTAGTCTCCCGATCAGGAGATATGCACGCACTGTATAGACTATTGGCATTATTTGTGTTAAGGGGATTATTGGGTCACTCCTTAACGCTATTTTAAAGTAAGTTTATTTTACAATTAGACACTATCATAATAGCGCGATATACTACATAGTAAATAGTTTAACCGTTCCTTAGGAGATGTAAATCCCGAGCTTCTCTTGAGTTACTTCACTCATATTTATTTCTGTTAATTTAACTCACATAAGATCTTTTAGTTCAGACTCGAGTGTTTTTGTCTTTTCAAATTCGCTCGGGTCAGTCCGAGCGTCTCAGGATTTGAAGATTTAGTTCTGGATGACGAAGATGAAGATTTGTATTATTATTATCTATATTATTGCACTACACTCATACTATTCCGCTGCACTGTTATTGGTATGTGTAACTCTGATATGTATTATATAAATCAAATCAAATCAAATGTTTTTGTAAACAGATTTATAAACTGTATATTTGATTATTATATTTTATCCTTCCGCTGTGAGATTCTCTTTCTTTTTATTTCTTTCTTGTTTTTCTTATTTACCCCATAACAATCCGCCCTTCCGTATGGTTTGAATTGGCACGTGTGTCAATTTAAAGCATGCGAAAAGGCGGGACGTTACGATATAATAATTTTACAAAATCATATTTCATTTTAGTTTGGGTAAAATTATTCCATTTACCCTCTTAAAAACCATGTTGTGTCGGTTTATCTGGTTCAAGTGTTTAGAAATTCCTATCGATTTAGTGGCATCCGACTACTCAACCCAAATTTATATACCACTCAATAGGTAAATTAACACAATATAAAACAATTTATATTCACTAATAAATACGCACTCATATCTATTAATACACTCAAACACATTATAGAGTACTACAGACTCATCTCTAATAAGTAATCCCCACCAAAGCCAAGATTCTCACTTAACCTTCAGCTTTGATACCAACTGCAACAAATGTGGTTGTTGACCTTCGAAAATCGACATCAATACGTTCACTCTGTAACATGCCGAATATTTAAGTGTCGGAAATACCGATTGCTAGGGGTAAAGAAGAAAAGGTAGAAGTAAAATAGAAACAATAAACATAGAATCTCACAATCGCAGCGGAACAAAATATAATATATAATAACAGATTTTAAATAAAAGTATTGTACTGTTAATATACATACCATTAACAGAGTACAATAGACAATAACCAACAGTTTAATATCTTGTCCTCACACAACGAAAATATAAATCAAGTATGGGATATGTCTTTGCCATCCAGCTCATCTCCTGAGCTCCATAGCATCCTATCCTGAATTTGTAATACTCGGTCTGACCTAAGCATTATAATAAATTTAACGACCCGCCTTTTTGGACAGTTTAAACTGACGATCAAATACACATGTCGATTCCAAACCATTCAAAAGGGCAGATGGTTATTGGGGTAAATAGGAAAAGAAAAGAAAGAGAAATAAAGGAAATGAAACAACACAGCATCTCGCAGCGGAACGATAAAATATAATAGTCAAATAAATAGTTCATGAAGCTGTTTACTATACATTGACAATTATTTATACAACTTTTATCAGAGTTATACATATACAACAGAATAATTAAAATAATGCAGCAGATAGCATGATGCAAGGGTAATAATAGTAATAGTATACCAAATCTTCGTCTTTATCCTCCAGAATGGATCTTCAAAAATCTGAAAAACTCAGGACTGACCCGAGTGTAGTGAAAAGACAAAACACTCGAGTCAGGACTAAAATATCCTTATGAAAGTTAAATCAATCGTAAATAAATATGACTGTAACGGCGTCAGAGATGTTTACGGGGTTTGACATCTCATATCTAGTGTCAACGTGCGTGCAATAACTCAAGAGATGTTACGAGATTTTCCATCTCTTAAGGATTCGTTAAAATATCTACTATTAGTAATGTACGCTAAGTAGATAATGCCTATCAGTAATATAAAGTATCAAAATAGCGTTAAGGCATTACCATAATCCCCCTTCACACATTTTTATAATGCCATAGTCTATACAGCACCGTAAGCCCCACCGTAAACTGGTGGTTATCAGAGGGTACCCCATAGGTATAACACAAAACATAACGTAGTGGTCGCGAATAGGATAATCAGTATGACAAGGTACATGAGGCGATACAAACTAGGATACTAGTAGTTGCGTGATCCGGACTGATATTGAGCATAGCCAGCAGCTACCCCAACACCGCAAAACAACACTCCCAAATCAAGGGGTGCACCCAAATCGCATCACAAATGTAATAGATATGGTATCGAAGAAGTGTGTCCATTAGAGATGGCGAACCTCAATGGCCCAGCGCGGCTCCTGTTTTAGTCATGTCAGGGGTCATCCAATATCATTCTATTTCTTCAGTCAACGCGTTCACCAAACCATCCACTTCATTCTGGATCAACACTCCGCGTATAATAGTTATTAAAGTGGTTTTCGGTATCGACAGAGAGTATGTCCATATCCGATCCCGGTCTCTTTAATAACTACGTATTATTACACCGTTGGCTCTTTTACATTTCAAATCGATTCATAATTGATATCAAAATATCATATTCGCTTCAAAAATCAAATCCATTTCAAATATCATCGTATCTATTAAAATGTCAGATTCCATTTAAAAATCGTTTTTCGTCTCAATATCTTATTTCAATTTCAAAATCAATTCGGATTCCAATTTAGGTTGCAACTTCATTTAACCCAATTCGTATTTAAATTCAAGATTTAAATATAAACATTTCACCTTATTGACTAGCTTAGGATTTTAGAAAATAGTGTTGAATATGCGCTTATATGTTTTTGTTTGATGATAATAAACATATATATTCATTTAAATGTATTTGGTAATGTACTATTTTGTTTTTCATAGATTAAATAAATATTTGTTGAATAAAATAAATTACACAGAATTTGAATTTGAATTCAAACAGAACAAGTTACACAGATTTTGAATTCAAACAGAAATTTTATTCAAACAAATATTTATTACAATCTTGAATAGTACTAATTCATGCTCTCACTATACATATACATTTTTGATTACATCGCGATTACGTCACAAATATTTTTACATTGATAACCTCACTACATATCACTCACACTCGTATTTTGTCTTCAACTGCATTCCAGTTTGAATCCAGCATCTGACCAATCTGCAAAAATATTCACTAACGCGGTAAAATTGAAAAAGAAATATTTTTGCAATATAAAATAAAATACGATTTTTGAAAATATGGTTTGCCTCAGTTATTTGGGTTGTTCGTCTTAATTCACACTTGTTTTCATCACAAAGTCGTGCATATAGATATTACAGGGACATGTAACCATAAGTGGCTGCAATACACACGTGTACATTCATACACGTGTGCACTGCCTCGCCAACTTGTGTGCGCAGCCAACAATGGCAAGTGTGCAAGCACAACTTCAACAAACAAGGCAATGCACTATGCAATGTACAACAAGTCCAGCAGCCCAAATGAACAACAAAAGGTCAAAACCAAATAACACACCGGATTCAACTCAAGGCAGACCACAAGTTCAAGGCACAGTGCAGAGGTCTCAACAGGAAAATCAAACAATAATCAAGTGATCAAAAGAATATGGACTGCAACAAACATGAATGAATCGAGTCAGTAAGGCAATGCACAAGAGTGATACAAGTGCAACACAGTTGCAAACAACATGACAGAAGTTCTGCATCAAAAATAAAGACCACAAGTGAAGTAAACAACAATGTCGAGCTCACTGCAACTCAAGGAGATAGTCGACCAACAGTGCAATAGATCAAATGGCACAGTGCACCACTGATTTGAAGAACATATGAATCAAAACCAGAAGTACAAGATCAGTTTGAATGGCTGGACAAATGCACAACTAAACCAAAGTGCAATAGAATGAGAAGACCAGCTACTCGATGCAACTCAGTGGCAAATGAAGGCAACATGACTAAAATATGACAATGCAAACTAATCAACAGTGCACAACCAACTCGAGAATATACACGATCAAGACCAAATGCAAACTGCAGTAGTACACTTGAACAAAATGAACAAGTGGAGTATATATGTAAAGCATGCAAGATCCAACAGTGATACAAATGTCCAATATGCAACATGACCGAGCATTGATCAAAACCAGAAACATTATCAACTCAACAAGAACAGTACAGTCATGAAGTAGGCAAAGAGTTCGAGCATGAGATATGGCAACTACAGTAATGCATCAGTGACCAAACACAGGAACTCAACAAGGCAGAGGAATGTCACAAGCATAAAAGCATGTATACAGCAAAGTCAGAGAGACAACATAAGTATACAATATAGCATGTGCAACATACAAACAAGCATGCAACAGCAAGCATGCAACAGAGACCAAGCAATGAACAGCCAGTGTCGATAAAGATCAGAGTCGCATCTCAAATGAACTCAATGCAAAGCACATGATATGGCAATCAAATATACTTGAAGACTACAATATCAAGTACATGAAGACCAACGTCACAGTAAACATGCAGGTGAACAGAAGATAGTGAGCATATACTTATGTATAAAATGCAAGGTTCGGGTCTACAGAATGGGGATGAACTCGACCGAGTACAGTATGCACAGAATGCAATTCGAAGTAATATAGCAATAACTACAGGTAATCAACAAGTTGTTGCCGTATGAAAAAGTCAGCAATGAAAAAGTCAGCAATGAAATACCAGAGATTACAGGAAGACCAAGTCCAATTCGAATTCATGACGGTATCAAATTCGTATCTTTATTTTTGAAATGGCCAGAGATGTCAAAAAGAGGAAAGTTTTAAAGCCGTGTGACTCAAGGCAATCGAACGCTACAGAATAGAAGCCGTGCGTATCAAGTTGCAACAAATTAGGAAAGTGATGAAGTAGCAAGTGAATACGAACGAATCAATTGATTCGAATTCATATAAATATCAAACCCAAGAGTACATCATCGGCATCGAGTTATCAAGTGAAAAAGGCAAACAATCAAACCAGCAAACGAAAGTAATACATACCAATTTAACGAACTCGGTCATCAAAAGAAGCAGCTGCGAACAATTCACAATCTCAAAGTCGCGAATCATCAGAGAACAAGTTGCGAATCATCAGAGAACAAATCGCGAATCATCAGAGAAGTAGTAAGCAAGCCAAATCTGAAAGTCGATCAGTATAGGCGTGCATCAAAAGCCCTAATTTGATAAAAGACTCAAGCCCTAATTTCAAGAGCAAGGCCGACATTTTTACAAGCAAAAGAAGGAACGGGTCAAATCCAAGAAGGAGATCGGGTGAAATAAGATATTGGGCCGGCTGTGACTTATTATTAAAAGGTGGTTTAGTTTTTAAATTATAAAGGGTTTTTTAGTTTTTATTTTGAGCAAAAATTACGCATTCAAGTTGTATTTTAATTTTTGCTCCGGTTTTAATTTTGAAGCTGTTTTTACTTTTCTAGTCAAAGAATTTGTAAATCACCACCTAGGTTTAGGTAGTGTCAGATTGTCTATTTAGAATTAGTTCAGTGAGAAGGGTGTGCGAGTTTGCAAAGCTCTAAAGGCGGGAGCAGTGTTTGCGAGTAAGCGAAACTCTATAGGCGGGAGCAGGGTATGCGAGTCTAGTAGAGTGTTTGTGAGCGGGAGCAAAAGGGTCTGCGAGTCTAGTAGAGTGTTTGTAAGCGTGATACTGTTTAATTCTAATAGAAATCTTGGAATGCAGCAGTAGGAAGGGGTTGCCGAAGCTGGGTAAATTTTGTGTGTGATTTACTTTTCAGCACATCTATTTCTGCAGTTTATTTCTGTGTTTAAATCGAGAAAATTTGGTATAACCCTATTCACCCCCACTCTAGGGTTAATTTAGATCCTACAAGTGGTATCAGAGCCTGGTATTTTTCTTTAACTCTAGAGTCATGAATTCATCAAATAATGCTTTTTCTGAGGGGCAATCTATCGTTAGGCCACCCATGTTTAACGGGAACGATTATGCTTATTGGAATGTTAGGATGAGTATTTATCTTAGTTCCGTTGATTATGATGTTTGGGATATTATTGAAACTGGCTATAAACCTCCCACTATAATCGTTGGTGATACTGAGATTCCTAAACCTAAGGATAGGTGGGATGCTAACGATAAGAGATTGAAAACGACAAATGCTAAAGCCATGAATGCTTTGATATGTGCTCTTGATAAAAATGAATTTAATAGAATTTCTCATTGTACAACAGCACAGGAAATTTGGCACACTTTGGAGGTGACACACGAAGGAACTTCTCAAGTCAAGGAATCTCGTCTAGCCCTATTCAGCAATGAATACGAAAACTTTGTGATGGACGAAGGCGAGAGCATAAAGGACATGTTTGGACGCTTTTCAACTTTGGTATACAATGCTAGAGCGCTTGGGAAGGTCTTCACTGAGGTAGAGCTTGTGAGGAAGATACTACGAGTCTTACCGATGAACTTTGAGGCAAAAGCCACAGCAATACAAGAATCGAAAGATCTGAGTAAACTAAGCATGGAGGAGTTGATTGGCAACTTAATGACATATGAGCTTGAGCTAAAAGCAAAGGAAGAACGCAACAACTCCGAACCAAAGAAGAAGACGATTGCCTTAAAGAGCAAAGAAGAAAGCGATGAAGAAGATCCAATTGAAGAGCTTGCAATGGCTGTCAATAATCTTAGAAGATGGTCTAGATTCAAGCCACGCAAGAAGAAAACAAAGGGAAATAGGTCAAAAGATTCCGAAAATTCCGATAATGAACTGACGTGTTATAACTGCAACAAGCCTGGCCACATCAAACCAAAATGCCCGCTTCTCAAAGACAACAAAGGAAAGAAAAAGAAGAAGAAGGCCTTTGCAGTGACTTGGGATGATGAAGAAGGAGAGGAAGTTTCGGATAGCAGCTCAGAGGAGGTTAACTTGTGTCTTATGGCGAAATCAGATTCAGATTCAAGCTCTGAGGAATCTAGTGAGGCAGGTGAGTATTCCTATAGAGATCTTGTTTTTCTGTGTCTTGATCTCACTAAAGTAGTTGATGCTCTTGAATCTAAAATTGAAAAACTGAAAACTGATAGGAGAGAACTTGCTCGTAAAAATTTTAGATTAGAAACTGAACTTGAAAGCATTCAAAATCTAGAATGTGAAAAATGTAAAATTTTAGATTCAGAATTGACAAGACTTAAGAATAGCTTTGAGAATCTTGAAAAAGAAAACTTGAATCTTAAGGAAACCATTGACACTAGGAAAAAGGATTTTATAAATCAATGCACCTCACTTGTCACTGAAAACACAACACTAAAAACCAAAGTCCAAAATCTTGAGAAATCTTTGAATAACTTTTCAAGAGGCGAAAATTCTTTCAACATGCTATTGGGAAATCAATTTTTTGCTAACAATAGAAAAGGACTAGGTTTTGGGAAATCACAAGATGATAATGCAAAACGTAAAAGTGTCTTTGATAGATGTGAAATAATTGGACATCGTGTTGAAAAGTGTAGTCATAGGAACAAGAACACAAAATTTATACAAGTTTGGGTTCCTAAGAATTCTACAAACAAATTTCATGTCTATTGGAACAAGAATAAAAGGACTAAACAAGTTTGGGTTCCAAAGGGTTTGTTTATTCATAATGCTTCTGCCACTAACAATTATGGACCTAGAAATAGGTCACAAAAATCTTTCATCGTGTAGGAGTGGTGGAAGGCTAAGGAACAACAACGGTGTTCTCTGGATTTTGGCTGTTCCAGAAACACAACGGGCAACATAGCAAAGTTCCTTAGCCTAATATAAAGGTGACAGAATCACAATGGGCAATCACGAGAAATTATCATAAAGGTAAAACAGGTGAAGGTATATTAAATGTGATAATCTGCACCATATTCTGAATTAAATCAGCCAAAATTGTGATAATGATGTGATGTCTTTAATTCTGACTTATTGATATGATTTTTCTTTTGACTTGTTCTTATTTATGACCTTGATTTGTGCTTAAATGATGACCAATCAGATTTTCAACTTTGAACTAATCCATATAAATTTGTTCGGTCAAATGATGATATTTTATTGATCCTTGATTACTTATGCTACACGTAGATATATTTGTTTTGACATTTTGGTCGCTGCTTGTAAATTTGCACGATTTCAAATTTCATGTGAAAGCTGTTGACAAGGATTTTAAGAAATTGTTGAAACTTCAAGAAATTGTTTTTTGAAATAATTATGATGTTGACTGACTGTTGATTACTCATGAATATAATTGTTTATCCTATGGTTTCTAAAATTAACACCATGATATTTGTTTGAGTGTGAACATGGCTTCAATTCAAAATCCAAAGAATGTCATTTAAATTGTTGCTAAAATTGGGTTTGAAATTTTTGATGCACACTTCATGTCTGGTTTACCAAATCCAGTTAGTGATATTTTGGATTGAAAAAGAAATTCAGATGCAGTTCATACCGGTAATCTAGTTGATAGAAAACTTACGAGTTGAACGTGATTTATTGTGAAACATTCATTTGCTGCATCATTTTTCAAAGAAAATTTCTGCATATTGTTCACTTTAAATAATTTTCAAATAGCAGAAATTATTTTCTTATATAATCCCTTCGAGAAAATAAGTGTTTGACCATATTTTCAGATTAGTTATTTTTATTTGATTTTAAATGACAAATTTTGACTAATCCGACTCCCTACTAATTATCAAAAAGACAAATAGTGATTGAAAAAGTGATAAGTGTTGATATTTAACATACATTACTCAAGAGAGTATATTTTGAAAATTTCTTTAGGAATTAAAAGAAGAATTATAAAACTTTTTGTTGGGTAAAGATTCCATGACCATTTCTATATCTATCATTATTTCTATCGACCATGGTTTATCAAACATTCAATATAGTTTGTCGATATGTGGTACTATAATCAGGAATCATTTGTTTTTCATGTCATATTTTTTTTAAAATAAATAAATATCCAAAGTATTCACTCTCATTTAAAAGTCCTCACGGTTATGCATGGGTGAATTACTTGGATTTTTGATTATGTGCTTCCATGCTCATTTAAAAGTCCTTACGGTTATGCATGTATGGAACGCATATCAAAATTAATTGCTTAAATAGACAAGTTGATTCTAATCCCATTTAAAAGTCCTCACGGTCATGCATGGTTAGAAGATACTTGAATTCGTTTTTAAATTAAATTCAAATACTACTAATCTCATTTAAAAGTCCTAACGGTTATGCATGATTAGTAGATATTCAAATTCCTGATATAAATGTACCACAAGAAGATTAAACAGTATGATTTTATATGAGAACATCATATCTATCATTTCTAAAAGTGGAATATGCGCCTAACAAGGGTAGTTATGGTTTTTGTTTGATTCTTATTGGAGTTTAATATTTATATTCAATTTGAGTTTAATGTTGGATCAATATTGATCACTTAATCTCTATTTTTCTCTAACATTATTATTCTTTTGCTGATAACAAAAGGGGGAGAGAAAAGTTAAGATTTTGTCAAATAGAATCAAGCAAAGGTCAAATAATTTTCCATTTGCATCTAGGCTTATTTGAATATTTCTATTCGTATGCATATATGTAGGGGGAGCATCATGTAGAGAGGATGCATTTAAATAGGGGGAGCAATTAGAGTATATAATTGGTCAAATACATTTAACACGGTCAAAATCTTAAATATATATTTGTTATCATCAAAAGGGGGAGATTGTTGAATATGCGCTTATATGTTTTTGTTTGATGATAATAAACATATATATTCATTTAAATGTATTTGGTAATGCACTATTTTGTTTTTCATAGATTAAATAAATATTTGTTGAATAAAATAAATTACACAGAATTTGAATTTGAATTCAAACAGAACAAGTTACACAGATTTTGAATTCAAACAGAAATTTTATTCAAACAAATATTTATTACAATCTTGAATAGTACAAATTCATTCTCTCACTATACATATACATTTTTGATTACATCACGATTTCATCACAAATACTTTTACATTGATAACCTCACTACATATCACTCACACTCGTATTTTGTCTTCAACTGCATTCCAGTTTGAATCCAGCATCTGAGCAATCTGCAAAAATATTCACTAACGCAGTAAAATTGAAAAAGAAATATTTTTGCAATATAAAATAAAATACGATTTTTGAAAATATGGTTTGCCTCAGTTATTTGGGTTGTTCGTCATAATTCACACTTGTTTTCATCACAAAGTCATGCATATAGATATTACAGGGACATGTAACCATAAGTGGCTGCAATACACACGTGTACATTCATACACGTGTGCACTGCCTCGCCAACTCGTGTGCGCAGCCAACAATAGCAAGTGTGCAAGCACAACTTCAACAAACAAGGCAATGCACTATGCAATGTACAACAAGTCCAGCAGCCCAAATGAACAACAAAAGGTCAAACCCAAATAACACACGGGATTCAACTCAAGGCAGACCACAAGTTCAAGGCACAGTGCAGAGGTCTCAACAGGAAAATCAAACAATAATCAAGTGATCAAAAGAATAAGGACTGCAACAAACATGAAATGAATCGAGTCAGTAAGGCAATGCACAAGAGTGATACAAGTGCAACACAGTTGCAAACAACATGACAGAAGTTCTGCATCAAAAATGAAGACCACAAGTGAAGTAAACAACAATGTCGAGCTCACTGCAACTCAAGGAGATAGTCGACCAACAGTGCAACAGATCAAATGGCACAGTGCACCACTGATTTGAAGAACATATGAATCAAAACCAGAAGTACAAGGTCAGTTTGAATGGCTGGACAAATGCACAACTAAACCAAAGGGCAATAGAATGAGAAGACCAGCTACTCGATGCAACTCAGTGGCAAATGAAGGCAACATGACTAAAATATGACAATGCAAACTAATCAACAGTGCACAACCAACTCGAGAATATACACGATCAAGACCAAATGCAAACTGCAGTAGTACACTTGAACAAAATGAACAAGTGGAGCATATATGTAAAGCATGCAAGATCCAACAGTGATTCAAATGTCCAATATGCAACACGACCGAGCATTGATCAAAACCAGAAACATTATCAACTCAACAAGAACAGTACAGTCATGAAGTAGGCAAAGAGCTCGAGCATGAGATATGGCAACTACAGTAATGCATCAGTGACCAAACACAGGAACTCAACAAGGCAGAGGAATGTCACAAGCATAAAAGCATGCATACAGCAAAGTCAGAGAGACAACATAAGTATACAATATAGCATGTGCAACATACAAATGAGCATGCAACAGCAAGCATGCAACAGAGACCAAGCAATGAACAGCCAGTGTCGATAAAGATCAGAGTCACATCTCAAATGAACTCAATGCAAAGCACATGATATGGCAATCAAATATACTTGAAGACTACAATATCAAGTACATGAAGACCAACGTCACAGTAAACATGCAGGTGAACAGAAGATAGTGAGCATGTACTTATGTATAAAATGCAAGGTTCGGGTCTACAGAATGGGGATGAACTCGACCGAGTACAGTATGCACAGAATGCAATTCGAAGTAATATAGCAGCAACTACAGGTAATCAACAAGTTGTTGCCGTATGAAAAAGTCAGCAATGAAAAAGTCAGCAATGAAATACCAGAGATTACAGGCAGACCAAGTCCAATTCGAATTCATGACAGTATCAAATTCATATCTTTATTTTTGAAATGGCCAGAGATGTCAAAAAGAGGAAAGTTTTAAAACCGTGTGACTCAAGGCAATCGAACGCTACAGAATAGAAGCCGTGCATATCAAGTTGCAACAAATTAGGAAAGTGATGAAGTAGCAAGTGAATACAAACGACTCAATTGATTCGAATTCATATAAATATCAAACCCAAGAGTACATCATCGGCGTGAGTTATCAAGTGAAAAAGGCAAACAATCAAACTAGCAAACGAAAGTAATACATACCAATTTAACGAACTCGGTCATCAAAAGAAGCAGCTGCGAACAATTCACAATCTCAAAGTCACGAATCATCAGAGAACAAGTTGCGAATCATCAGAGAACAAATCGCGAATCATCAGAGAAGTAGTAAGCAAGCCAAATCAGAAAGTCGATCAGTATAGGCGTGCATCAAAAGCCCTAATTTGATAAAAGACTCAAGCCCTAATTTCAAGAGCAAGGCCGACATTTTTACAAGCAAAAGAAGGAACGGGTCAAAGCCAAGAAGGAGATCGGGTGAAATAAGATATTGGGCCGGCCGTGACTTATTATTAAAAGGGGGTTTAGTTTTTAAATTATAAAGGGTTTTTTAGTTTTTATTTTGAGCAAAAATTACGTATTCAAGTTGTATTTTAATTTTTGCTCCGGTTTTAATTTTGAAGCTGTTTTTACTTTTCGAGTCAAAGAATTTGTAAATCACCACCTAGGTTTAGGTAGTGTTAGATTGTCTATTTAGAATTAGTTCAGTGAGCAGGGTGTGCGAGTTTGCAAAGCTCTAAAGGCGGGAGCAGTGTTTGCGAGTAAGCGAAACTCTATAGGCGGGAGCAGGGTGTGCGAGTCTAGTAGAGTGTTTGTGAGCGGGAGCAAAAGGGTCTGCGAGTCTAGTAGAGTGTTTGTAAGCGTGATACTGTTTAATTCAAATAGAAATCTGGGAATGCAACAGTAGGCGGGGGTTGCCGAAGCTGAGTAAATTTTGTGTGTGATTTACTTTTCAGCATATCTATTTCTGCAGTTTATTTCTGTGTTTAAATCGAGAAAATTTTCTATAACCCTATTCACCCCCCCTCTAGGGTTAATTTAGATCCTACAAATAGTTTTAAGGAGTTTAAAAGTAGTTTTAAATAATTAAAATAGTTAAAAATACTTAAAATCTTAAAATGGATTTGAAATAGATAAATTAGTTTAAACTAATTTAAATCGGGTTAAGTAGATTTAAAATAGATTAAAATAATTTAAGTATTCAAAATGGTTTATATAACTGAGTAATTTGGAAAACAAAATAAAACAGCTTCAAAACCAAACCATTTCAATTATAACTTCCCAATTCAAAACAATTTCAATTTCTGTTCTACCGATTCGATTTCGATTTCGATTCAATCAATGTCAACTTTGACTTCAAATTTATTCAATTTTATGTTCACTTTCAATTAATTCAATTTCAATTTATATGGATTTGGAGCTTGATTTTTCAAAAATATCCATTTATAAACACTTAACAAAATTATCCATCAATATTCAAGTTTAAATCCAAATTTTAAATATGGTTCAATACCAAGCTCGATTTCAAAATATCATTTTTATATCACTTTTACTTAGTAATATTCAAAGCTCGAATTAAGGTTAAATCTTTATACAAATCAATTTTCGAAATTTAATCATATCCCGATTTTAAATTCCAAAGTCTCCACTTTAATTATTTAACAATTTCTTTTAAACCCAAAATTTATTTCAACATTCCAAACTCAATTTTTTCGATAAAATCAATTTCTATAAATTGATTTCTATTTATAACTTTTAAATCAAAACATTTAAATAAATTTCAAATCGATGATTTTTAAAATTATTAATTTAGCCAATTCGGTGTCCGTATATAATTTTCTATCCTATGGCCAAGTAATTATTTATTTCA
Organism: Allium cepa; assembly: GCA_030765085.1. Classification (NCBI taxonomy): domain Eukaryota; kingdom Viridiplantae; phylum Streptophyta; class Magnoliopsida; order Asparagales; family Amaryllidaceae; genus Allium; species Allium cepa. The sequence goes on from CM060928.1 coordinate 399,684,559, forward strand.
ATTAAATGTCAGGGATGAGTATATATTACTTAAACCAATCGTAGTGTCATATGTATGCATAACAGTATATATAAGCAAATAAACATCCAAACATTCAAATATCAACCAATAACATCCATCAAAATACATCATCCAATAGACAATACAATTCATGGCAGTTTCATAGTTATCAATGTCAGGTAATTTAATCGCAATTCAATTTTAATTTTAATTTAACTGTCCATTTAATTTTTCAATGGTTAATTCAAATGACAAGCTATATGACAATTAAATTTTTATCAAACAACGAAAAATAAAATCATAACACTTCATAATGTCAAATTTAACTAGCATAAAGATATTTAGTACGTTGTGAGCGTTATAAAACACTCACCTTGATTTCAATGCAGTTCCAGCGCTTTATTTCGAATAAAATTAAACGAGCGTTTAATTTTATCCAAAATTTTCACTTGCTCCAAACGACTCCAATCCAATTCCATAGCGTAGTGCTCGACAAAGCGAAGCCAACGTAATTTGTTTCGTCAAAATCCGACCTCGTATAAACAAGATATGATAGTTTAAAGTTTATACGAATTATAATATAATAAATTTACAATTTATATTTTCTTTTCTAACCCTAACCATATCTGGACCATCCATTTCCTATTGCAAGATCACGGCCGCTACTGTTGTTTCTTCCTCTTCGTTCCAGGAAACGAACGCGCGACATGAACCCACGGCCGCCCATTTTCCCTAATTTTTGCAACCTCTCCGACGATCTCTACCCGATCAAGTAACGCCAAAAGGAAGCTCTCGACTCGCTCTACTCTCGGCTGGAACAGGGTGAAGCTCGGTCGTGCATATTGGTGGGAATTCGTGCACAACTGCCGGCCGTTCGAGCTCCATTTACTGACAATCCAGAGCTTCGTTTACGATCTCTACCGTTGCGATCATTGATCTCACTCCCCTCTACAATCTTCATGTTGAAGGTTTCGCGTGAATGTCGACAGATTGGGAGATGGAGGGGATGAATTTGGGTGCGTTTCTGGCCGTGGGTTTCAATAGTGGCGGCTAGGCATTAGAGATTAGGGTTTTGGTTTATTTTGGAAAAAAGAAAATAATGAAGTGCTTTTATAGAAAAACGGCGAACACTATTCATCCCGGGTTTTTCGAACTCCGATTTATGCGCGGTGACCGGCGTTTCGAGGGTTTACCCCGCGTTGCGGACATAATGAAAATGGTTTCGGAAGATAATTCGATCATATGTGCGAGTTACGGCAAAAAACGATCAAATTTAAACCAAACCGATTAAATGAATTTCTAGGCGTTTTGGCTCGCCCCGGACAAACGGTAAATCCGATTGACACGAAAGTTGAAACCTTACAATAATATCATATTACGGATCCGATGAAACTGGTTTCGTTGAAATCCGAGACTGTTTGAAAAATGACTATTTTAACTCGTCAAATTAACATTAAAACAATTTCGATACGTTTCGAGCTGCCACGGTCAAACGAAAACTCCGATTGTTACGAAAATTGAAATCCGATAATAACAAACTATTATGGATCCAATGGAACTAGTTTCGTCCAATTCTGAGACTGTTCGAAAATTGGCTATTTTTCAGTCGATAATTACATATTAAAATATTCAATTTTCGCAAATTTACTTTTAATTCGATTTTAAAAGTTCTACAACCTCGTTCTAACTTTAATATGATAAAATAAAATTTTACAAATCATTTTTAATCATATTAAACCCATTATTCAATTTCCCAATAAATTCCAATTTTAAAATCTTATTAACTCTATTATAATCCCAATATAACTTACATTCACTTTGGAAACCAATTTGAATCATATTAAATCAAATTTCAATTATTCACTCTATTTTCATATATTAAATTTCAATATCAAATTAATCATATCAAATTCGGAATTTAATTATTCAAACATTCGTAATATTAAATTTAAACAAATTTTATTATTCTTGAATCGCTATCTTTTGAGATATTCAAAACGAACTTAAAAATTTAACTTTTGAAACGAATTAAAATTATAGAACAGCCATTTCCATTATACGGTTATTCAATTCCCATTATTAAATTATTCAATAAATTCCAAATTTTAGTTTAAACAATTTCGATTATCCAATAATTCATTATCTTTTGAAATATTGAAATTGAACTTGTAAGTATCAACTTTTAAAACCAATTCACAATTTAGAACACTATTTTCATTTTTCAGTTATTCAATTATTCAATAAGTTTTAAATATTTAATTTAAACAATTTACCTGTTCAACATTCAATATTTGATTTAAATAGATTTTACTTATCAATCAATTTCTCTATTATACCCAATGGATTCAACATTTATTATTATTCCAAACGACTTACAATTTTTTTCTATCACGAAATCACAAAATCTTATTAAATTAGCTATTTTAATTATCGAAAATTTACGATTCATTACAATAAAATAACACCCGAGTCAGTCTGGAAAACCAATGTGAGAATACACACTCAATTTGAATTATTAAAGTTAACAAAATCCTTTGAAAAACAAAAGTATCTCGTAAGACCACGTCACACATAAACACGACGGGTTTTTTCCTTATAATAACCAAAACATTTGATATCAAAATCATCTAACATTATAATAATGTCTATAGAAAGTAAATAGAAAATAGCCAAAATGCTTACATCTCACATTTCAGCATAGTTGGGCACAATTAAAACCATTCAATGCTTATTGGAGAATGGACTTCATATAATGACTATGCAACTGGGGTACAGCCCATCACAGCACACCTCTAGAAAAATGTACCGAGGACGTCGCCGGATCCCCTGCTACACCCGATCGTCCTTCCCCTAAATTTGATAGTATCGAATATGTTATCACCCCGCGTGTTTCCACCCTTAAAATCGAGCACTCACTTTTTCCATGCACAACCATATCCATAATTTATATATATTTCCGAGGGTATCTAGAAAAGTGATAACATACCCTAACTGGGTGCAACCCACTTAGCCTTGCTGCATCTCCCCTGTTTTAGTCATTCCTGATTGATGAGGCTTGAGGCTAACGTTTACCTTTTGATTAGCGTTCATTCTTGGAATGCTAACACTGCCTTCCAAGCATTGATGCAATGATAGAATTTGTCCATACAAGTTATCCTAGGTCTAGAAAAACCGAATCACCATCTTTACTATCTTCATGATATTCACTCGTAATGCTCAAATTGGATCGAAGTGTTATTGGATGATTAAATCTTATCCTGGTCCCTTTGAAACGATCAAAGAATTTGGCCAAAATTGATAGTCGGTTATTTAACTGTCAATATAACATCCATAAGCAGTCATCGGGCCTTATTATATTTTATTCCAAAATTATTTTCAAAATATCTTTATAAGATATATATTTAAATCCCTTCCAAATTTTCAATATTCAAGACAACTCAAATACCTATATCTATATCAGGATGTTTTAAACCATCTCTTATTTCAACACTTATAAAAATATTTAAAAATATATTTTTCGAAAACCCTTTACTTCTCAACACTTAGGAAAAGTTCCATTTATTCCCATCTTCTTAAAATCCTTCACAATTTATATTATAAATTCGTTAACTCGTTTTAATGAATTCTATATGTTTCGGGTTCCTTAATTTATTTCCTTTAATATTTCCAAAGTCAATACACTTTCCTACAGTTACAAATATCCATTTCTAACTTCATCTATGAATCCTAATTATTTTTTCGAAGTTCACTTTTATTTCAATATTTTGGAAATTTTCCTTACATTTTCCTAATCACGAATCTAATCTACTGAATAAGCCCAATTTCCAAACCTCGAGAAGATTTACAAATAAATTTAAATCATTACGACTCTATATACATATATGTATATATATGTAAATAAAATAAGTATTTAAAAGAATATTAATTTATTTTTAAAACATGTTCAAGTAATTATTTAAATTATCGAAACATTTTTTGTAAAACATTAATAACTCACTTTTAGTTAAATAAATCAATTTCACGGTTGATTTAAAAATTAGAATTTATTAAATAAATATTAAATATTTGAAAAATTCACTTTTCGATGTACTTCATTTCTACTTGTTGAAATTATGTTTGATAAATAAAACTACCCTTTTTAAAAATAACTTAACTTTTTTAAAATAAAAATATATTTCATAGTCCCAATAACCAATTCAATTTATAAATTCCTCTTGATTCACAACCCATCGATTTCATTTTGATTCTCCTAACCATTTCCACTTTTCAAAAATAGTTTCCATTGTTTTTCTCATCCCTATTTCCATATTTTAATATAAATTCACCTTGTGAATTTATATTTCCAAATTATCATCTGATATCGTTTACCATATTTATAAACACAGTTTATAAATTTCTGTAACTCCTTTGGGTTTTACTTGTTTATAAAAGCAAATCTTATGTATAAAATTTCATTTTATAAATCCATTTATCGATAAATCCCATTTATTCCACAAATCTATTTTAATACCACTTCATATTCTCAGAAACATCATTTAAAAATCCACTATTCAAAAATCTTCTATATAAATTATTTCTAAATCTTTATTTAAAATATATTTTTCCCGAGTATTAAGTACAACCTAGAAATCAAATTATCGTTTTATCCAAGTCAATTTTCTTTTAATATAAGCCAAACTTCGATATTCATATTTTTATATTTAAAATCTCCTCTTAGTTACTTCAAATTCAAAAATAATATTATCGTATTTAAAATACAAAAATTTAGGCCAGCGCTACTATAACATCAAATATTTCACACCACAACAATAATCTATAACAAATTATTCTAAAACATAATATATTACTATATATGAATAACAATTAATATAAATTTTGAGGAATCCAGTTGGATCCCTCTAACCAATTTCCCTGTATCCACAGATGTTAGTACAATATCAAAATACTAATCCAACTTCTAGGGGGATATCACAGTATATAGGGTCATCCGCTATTATGCAAGGCACACAGGGTCTCATCCCCTCCAACGGTGGGAAATATACCCAACCACTAATATATAAACTACTATATATATTATATATCATCCAACTGATAATACTTCATGCATTCAACCAAGCATCCAAAATTAGGTTAATCATTTAAAATTAATTGTGGTAATCCAAATGAGTGTGATTTACTCACCTTGATTTTTAATTTGCTGAATATCCAGAATTAATTAAATCGAACAACATTCGATTTGAGTCTAAATCCCAGCTGGTAGCCTATCTCCTTACCAACTTGCCCGTTTTATGCAATTTTGACCTTGTATAAATGAATTACAAATTATAAACATCTGAAATAATCTAAAACTACCATTAACATACTTAATTTAAATTTAAATTTAATTTAATAAACTATCACCTACCTGGCATCACGAACCAGCACATGCTCGTCTTCCCTTCGACTCAAAATCACCCATTCGCGACTTCTCCGCCTCGTTTATTTCCAACATCCAAAACCTATTCCGATCCAGCACCTCTTATGAACTTCTAGCTAGTGATGTTGTGCCGCCCATGTCCATGCCCACTAATGCCAAACCATCTGTTCCTCATTTCGTACAGAATGCGAGCTCTTCCCTCAAGACACATTCATGACATCAAGTCGTAGTCACGAGGCATTTTCTTTAATCGTGTACGAACCTGAATTGCCTACAACTGCCGTGATCGTTACCAATGTCGCATTCCCTAGTCCATCACCTCCACCTACTCATACGCACGCATGAAACCATCACTACTTTCCCCTGCCATCAGTTCGTGCCTGCCATTGATCACTTCTATGACTCCACGCCCATCGAAGCCCTCTACGTCACTCACGAACACTAACTGACCAACCCCGAACTGCCCCAGTTCGCTTCCTCGTCATATGCCACCATCATGGCCCTCTCCTCTTCCCCAACCATCGGCGCGACTATAGGAAAATTGTGATCGAATGATTTTATTTCGTTCGCACAGTTTTGAACTTGTGAATAAGATAAAGGAAGATAGGATAAGATATACGCGTTTTATACAGATGGAAGATAGCTTGATTTTTCTCTTTGTGGATTTAACTGAAAAGAAGGGGGATGCAATTTGATAAGAGGGGAGACGTATTGAACATGGTAGGGCTGAAAAAGATGGAAACAACGTGATTAACTTTTCCAATTATAATATTATTTGATTATAAAATATCTCGTTTAATATAATTGAAAATTCCAAACTCCTACTGAGGAATGCTGCTTGGAGTTCCTAATGTTATACCGCTATTTTGAACTCAATGTAACAAGTCTTAAGGCCCAATTTGATCGTATGCGAAAGATAGCTTTTAAATCGACTATTTAAATTAAGTTAAGTTAAATTATTCTAGGCGTTTTCAAATCGTACGACCAAATATTATATCCAAACTCGATGAAAATTTAGATCCGATAATAATACAGGATCCAATGGAACTGGTTTCATCGAAATCCAAGATTGTATCCCAGATCGCTATTTTAACGCGTTAATTAAATCGACGATTCCCAAAATTTACGAAATCGCTTGAAATTTTTAGTTTTAAAATCTTAGTAACTAAATTATAATTCCAAATCCAATATTTAAAACCACTTATATATTCCAAATCAAACATCGAAAAATCCAAATCATTACAAGCGCAATAGTCATCCTGCTTTCTCTGTTTAGGATCATTTTTGGCCTTAAACGAAGTCGGGAAGTTAATCTTCTCCTTGGTCTTTGCATATATATATATATATATATATATATAAGATAATGGCTTGTTTAAAGTGATTGTATTAGTATTAAGCTCCTCCCACCTTGTTCTTTTGTGTTTTTGATCTAACCCAAACTTCCACCCTCCTTTCTAGCATTAGCTTTCTTTTTAGCACAGTGTAATTCATCCATTTGAATGAATTTATCGTCTTGGAAGTGGAAATCTTGTAAATCCTCACATATAAGCAGAAAGAGCTACTTCCAGAATGGTGTATTCTCCATCAACCCAGAATGCACTGCTATGAGCTTATCCATGTCATTCATATCTTTAGCTTTCAATGCTTTATTGAATCATCTGAGGTAATCGCCAAGTGAATCCCCTTGTCCCTGCTTAATGTTTGCTATAATAGATTAATTAATGGTCGGATGCATGCATATATAGAACTGGGAAGAGAACTCATAAGAAAACAGTTTCCATTAATAGATAGTCTTCTTGCAATATTGATGGTATCAGTTTGCAACTGCTGCTTGAAGTGTCACTAGAAATAATCTATATGGAACTGCCCTAGATGCATTATTCAAATCAATTAAGCCATCAAATGCTATCAAGTGATCATCAGGATCAGTGGTACCATGATATTTCATGGTTGGGATCTTGACATAAGTTGAGATAATCGTTGGCATAATCTCATCTATGAACGGAGCTACTCGTTAATTATCATTCACTCTTTCATTCAGTATTCTCTTTCCTTTTTCCTTCAGCATATCTTTAACCATTTCTTCTACTACATCTTTCAAATAAGCTTCAGTTTCATGATAGCCTTTTCAGTTTAGGTTGTATTCTGTTGAGGTCGAGCTTCTAGATTTCTAGAGGGATTTATCCATTATCCTTCTATGACGATCAACTTTAATGAGACGACGCTCCTTTTTCTTTGATGAAGTCAGATCTATTTTGCTCTTTCCCTCATTAGCATAAGCTTTTAAATTTCATCTTGGGGAGATAACCTCATCTCCAGTTGTTGGTTTTGCTATTTTGGAAGGCTATGAGATAGTGGTGCTTTGAGAAGCTCTTGCATTTCCTACAATTTTTTCCCTAGATGCTTTAGGTTGATTGCATTATCGTCTGGTTGTGCTGAGGTTGACGGTTGCTCTTACACAACTCCTTCCAGATTAATAGTTGGATGAATATTTTCTTTCATAGTTGTGGTATGTATTACCTCTTTGTCCATTCGACTTAGCATTTCAGATTTCATTTTCCTACGTCAAGTTAAACAGTCCATAATTAGTCTATAAGGGAACCACAAAGACTAAAGTTCAGTCCCACCTTATACCGCCAAGAATGTTAACAAGAATTCTTGTCGACATCCCAAAGTTAAGAAATGTTGTTAACACCTCAAAGGAAAGTTTTTAGAAACAATCAATCTCTTAGAAATCCTTTCAAATGAGTTGATTAGGACGTATTGCCTTTAAAAGGTGAGCTTATGAAAATGATATTTGTAGTTAAAAAGCCCAGTCAACCCTTTAAAATGGAGGTTATGGAGAGAAAATCTCCTTCATTACAACTTTCGTGTGGGTCGAAAGGGTCATTTGCATCTCCTTTTAAGTGGAAAGAAAGATATCAGTCATTTTTTCATTTTGATTATGTCAAAAGGACCATTTTGCCCCTAAAAGAAGTATTTACTTTTGATAGTATTATTTCCGTTATTATGGAAGGAACTCTTTAGAATGGGTTATATGTTTCGAAATATAAGTACTCCTTTCGAAGTTATTCAACCAACGTATAACTTAGTATTCATGCATCAGTCCCCTTCAAAACTTCCATTTCGATCAGGTCAAAAGGGTGTTTCCTCATTTAAAGTGGACTTGAAGTACAATATAAAAGTTCTGTATTCAATATGCAATGGAATAACATATGGGAGAATATAAGTTCCATGAACTTATTAATATCGAAACATATCATCATCTTAATTTAACATTTGATATCATGAGACACGAACGATAATATGATTCGAATACACATTATCTAAGTTGATCCCATTGCATCGCATAAGTCAAATAAAATTAATAAAAAAGTAAGCATCATGTGCAATTGGTCGTTAGTCAAGCTAATGGCCGAGATAATCTTTCTTGTATTCAAAATCTATATTGAATCCACGCACTTCCTCTCATTGCATTTATCCATACCGAGTTTCAAGAAAAAAGAATTTCCCCAAATTGATTTAGGTCTAAAAATATTTGATTTGCAATGAAATGAGAGAATGAATTTAGAATTCCAAAATTTGGTCCCCGAAACTCGGACCCTAGGGCCGTATTTAAAGATGCAGGTCGACTCCTTTCGTGCCCATCTTTTTGCTTCAGTCAAAAGGCCTTCTTTTAATCTTTTGCTTGCATCCTTTCGATGCGATCGAAAGGCCTTCTTCCTAACCTTTCTCGTTCATTCTTTTTCTTTAACCCTTTTGAATCAGACCTTTCTACCCAGTCGAAAGGATTACCATTACAACCTTTTGCTGTCGCTACGGTTTGAGCACCCATCTACTTTTCTTTTTAAAAAGAACTTGATTGCTTTTGACTTCATCAAAAGGGGGTAGGTGCGCTCTCCAATTTGTGCTGCTATGTTGTTGCACGTAAGAGATGTAGTTTCAAAAGGATTAGTTGGTGAGGACTAGATCATTGCGAAAGGTTATTGGGCTTCAAATAGAGTTTTCTTTATGCTTTCGAAAGGTTACAATCGTTTGGAAAGGCTTGTTCTTGCTGCCAAAAGGTGCCCATTGACAAATGTCTTTAAGTGGAAGGTTGACACTAGCGAAACCAACATCTTTGTAGGGTTTATCTCTTGCGTGTCATCCTGTTGTCCAATACCTTCGAAAGGGGTTCGACCCCTTACTAGGATTTTAAATATATATGGATTATCTATGTCGAAATGTCCAACTAAGGCGGAAGGGTAGCTTTGCCTTTTTTCCACCCTTTCAAAATCCCTTATTTCATTGGAAACTTGTAGGTGCATCAGTTGCTTGCGACTTCAGCCTAACCTCTTTGAAAGCTATCACAATATCTTTTAAACGCTGTTTTTGGATTATGGCCAAGCCCCTTGCCTTGAATTTTTGTAGGGCTAATCACTTTTTATGAGCCTTCTTTTATGCCTTTATTCTTGAGTGAATTTTATAGTTAGAATAGTATAACAATTGGGTTTATTATTCGATGTATAAACTCTATGATCTATGTATAATTTTGGTAAGGCCAACTTTTTGGATTTTGTGGTTCACTTTAGTAATTAGTGCTTCGCGTGTTTTATATTTGTGTTTATTATTATATTTTACCCTTGCATTGTTAGATATATAATAGGTTTATCATTTGGAGTTTGAGTATTTTAACCTTGACCATCATCCTGCATAGGCTGGGTATCATTGTAGTGCAGTGTATAGGTTATATTGAGTTCTAGGGTGTTAGGCAGCTGTCACATTTGGTATCAGAGCTTAGCCTGTATATTTAACCTAAGAGATATCAGGATCTATCAAAGATACAATATAAGTTACCACTCTAAGATGGATCAAGAAATATAAGAGACACTGTAATTGTCATATGTTTTGGTTTTCAAACAACATATTAGTAGTGTATGTGTGTGTATAGGATAATTCACATTGCACGTACGATTAACATTAATGCAGTTTATCGAGATGGTGAGGAACATGCTACAAAATGCCCAAGGTTTTGCCCCAACTACTACTGGTACAGGTGCTCTAGTGCAAGATCCTAGGGTCGATTTTTGCCAAGTTGAATAAAGACTTGTGAGTCTGAGGGTTTAAATGTTTCCTTGGAATGGAGTCTTCTATTGAAGTGCAAGATTGACTCATAGTAGCAAGATAATCTTTAAGGATATGGAGTTGGAGGATACCATAAAAAGTTTCTCAAAAGCTCTAAGCAAAGGCAAGGAAATGGTGGAATGCGATGTAGATTGCAACTCCCGAGGATCACTTTACTTGGGACCTATTAACCATAAAACATTCTCAGGAATAAATGTATGAAAGAAGGAACACAAGAGCATTGGAAAAGATCAAAATGCATCAAGATGGTCAGGTTAATTATAGCTTCCAAAAAGGAGCTTTCAACGAGGTCGAAGTTTGTTATACCAAAAATTTACCTTTCGACTAAGTCGAAAGGTCTTACAACAAAGATAAAGAAAAAAGTTCACAGTCCTAAACCTTTCGAAAAAGTCTAAAGGTTACGTATCTTGGTGTCCAAGGAGTTCTTACCTTTCGAAGAGAACGAAGAAGTCAACGCAAGTGTGAACAACTCTATAGTGACCATTTCGAACGAACCGGTTGAAACACATCCAGGTAGCTTTCGGCAATGTCGAAAGGTTTATGAAGAAAGAAAATTTCATAAGTCAATAAAGAATGCAAGATAACCTTTCGACGACATTGAAAGGAAGCATAGCTTTCGACAACAAACAAGTGGACAACAACCTTCCAACAAGGTCGAAAGGTTCACAGCAATCAAGAGGAGAGCAACCTTCTGACAAGGTCAAAAGGTTCACAACAATATATGGAAGGCAAACCCTTCGACAAAGTCGAAAGGTTCATGAAGGCACAAAGATAAGCAAACCTTCCGACAATGTCGATAAGTCCATAATAGCATAAGAAAGGCGAACCATTCGACAAATTCGAAAGATTCACAGCTGCATATAAAAGGGGGACCTTTCTACCCAATCGAGAGCATGGAGTCGAAAGGATGGCCGCCTGCATATATAAATAAGACCCAAGAGGTCATGTTTTAGGGATCTGAACTTTCTCATTCTAGTGTTATATCTTCTTAATTAAGATATTGTAACTTAATTGTGTGCTAATTTGAAGATTTAATAAAATGAGGCTTTTTCCAGGATAAACAGGGAAGTCCTAAACTTTATCAATTATTTTATTGTTTGCTTAAACTTTTGTTGATTTAACTCTTATTTTCAGGTTCAAAACACATCGAAAGGTTCTTATTAATAAGGTCGACAACTCTTCTATTACAAATAACTAATGTAATCTTTTGAAGCTATTAACCTTCCGGTCTGAACCTTTCGATAAGGTTAACAATACAACTGGTTCAAATATCCACTGTAACCTTCCAAAGCGATTAACTCTATAGCTTAAATCTTTTGACGAGATTGAATCCTACTTCATATAAGTGACATATCCTTTCCACAAGGTCAAAACCTGCTTCATATCCACTAGGGTATGTCATTTTCGGCTTAGATCCAAAGAAAGCCATTACCAAACCCTTCGACAAGACTGGAGCCTACCTTTAACGGCATATCCCAGTGAATCTTGACCTAATCGAAAGGTAAATCTCTGTAAGTATCTCAAACAAGCTTAGTAAGGTCGCAAGGTTATTCAATTCAAAGACAAAACTTTTCAACGACATCAAAAGGTCTGAATTACTCGTAAACAACCTGAGTTTCAAGGGAATTCTCAAGGGAATTTCGCTCATTGTTCTTGCAAAAGATTATCAATCTTTCTGAATATTACTTTGGGGTGTTGACAAGAAATCTTATTTACATTTTGGTGCTAGAAGAAGGGCGCGAACCTCCGATCTCTGCTACCTTCCATCCCCGATCAATTATAAAAAGAACCTTGCTAAAAGAGGAGTATAGAAAAAGCTTAAAGTAGTCGAAAAAATCCAAATGAAGAGGCAACATCGCAGTCAACCTTTAAAGGTCACATGGTCTCAAATCCTAACATATGGAAAATAGGAGTAGGGCAATTTTCATCCCTAACAAAATTGGAAAGCAATGTGATCAAGGTTCAGAATCAACGGCCACAAAAGATGGTAATAAAAGAGTATTCAGAAAAAGCTCCCACCTGGGAGTCGACAAAGATTATGGAAAGGAAGGATAAAGTGCAACCTCCAACTGATATAGAAGGCCAAATGGTAAACCAAGAAAGTCAAGTAAATCACTTGAACAATCAAATAGCTTTATCCAAGAGGACGACAGGAGTAGTCATAGAATTGAGGCCAACTAAGATGACAACCCACACCATGTAATGGTAAATGCACATAGAGAAAGATAAGCTTATGAACCTGAAGAATATGTCGTACTGCAAAAGGCTCCCTTTTTTGAAGAAATAACGATGACAAATCTCCCTCCATGCATCAAAATTCCTTCACTAAAATATGATGGAACAACTGATCTTGGTGACCATATTATCGTCTTTGAAAATTGGATGAACTTATACAACGCTTAAGACGCCGTTCGCTATAAACTTTTTCCCATTGCTTTTCAAGGAGCAGCTATTAAATGGTATAGGAGTTACCGAATGGAAACCATCTATTCTTGGGAACAATTTGCGACTACGTGGCTTAATTTTCTATATTTAGAGATACAACTATGGACTTTAGCATGCTAGAAACCATCAAACAGAAACCATGGGAGCTACTTCGTGAATATTTGAATAGATTCAGCACTGGAGCATTAAGAGCAGAAAGTACAACTAATAGAGAAAAGCATAGGTAGTCCGATAAGGGTTAATTGAACAAACTCCATTTTGGAAAGACCTTTATATCAATGGGTGCAAAGATCTGCATCTGGGTTGAGAAGTTTATTCAATTAGATGAGATGCACCATGCTAAGAAATAATTCCATCAAGAATCCAAAGAAGAGAAATCTGATCTCAAGTGCTTTGATAAGAGGCCAAGAGAAAGTGAAAACCCAAAGGGAAGTCGAAGAAAGAGTTCTAAAATAAAGTGTGCAGTCCTAAACAAACCTCTCTCCTAAATATTCACTAAGATGAAAAGAAATGAGAATTTTGCTACATCTCAAAAAATTTAAAGTTCCCAAGAGCCAAATAAAGGAGGAAGTTATTGCGAATACCATAAAGAAAATGGTCATAAAAACGATGAATACCGTATCCTATCAAAGAAAATAAAACACATGATCACGATAGGGTTCTTGCGAGAATTCGTCGAAGGAACCGGAAGGACATCTTGCTCGAGTTGAGAGGAAAGCACATCAACAACCTCTAAATATGAATCTCTATCAATTACTGAGGACTTGCGACATTAGTTCAACTATGAACTCTCTCCTTTATTTTCATGGCTCTTTAACTTGATTTGTATTTCCATTCAAACTTGAATTTGCATTGTGTATTGATCAAGTACTGATTAAAATTTGAGTGATATTACAGGTAAAAACAAAATCAAACCAAAGCAATCAACGAACGATGAGACCACAACATACTCTAGAATACTTAAAGAGGACAACTTAGGTGCCTGACATGAGATAATTATCCAATTTCGATCAACACAATGCCAAGCCTTCCTTACAAGATATGTTGAATCACTGCAAAAATCGATACCAATTTAGGAGAAAATCCATATATATAAAATATATTTTTTAGCAAGTGATTTCAAAATGGAAATTTCTCAAATTATACCCATTTAAGAAAACTATTTTGAGTTACCCCACGGCTTGGGAGAAAATAAATACTTATTTATTGCAAAAGCATATTTATGCAACCTATTCGAAATATTATATAGCATTATTAAGTGCATGCAAAAAGACTGCAAACCAAACAATTTCAATATTTTAAAGTTTACCAAAATTATGGGCGGAGGGAAGCTTATTCATACTTTTTCAAGAAAGATTTTGAAAGCATAAAAAGTTTATTGGTACTCAAACTAGAGAACCTATTCTTGACTAAAATGTTGTTGGTTCACGAATCATGACCTCCTAGTCTCCTATTTGAGATTCGTGTGTCCTTTGTGAGAACTGCAAGAAAGTTCTTACAAAAGACTACAAAAAAACTTTTGTCAAAAGGATTCATGAGTCCAAACCATTTTCCAAAAGATAGCCCTTTAATATATTAGAAGGGTTTAATTACCAAGTTCTGTCTTTCGAGGAGACTTCATTTTAATTGGCCAAAATTATTTTTGTATACAAATACTCAAGCCTACAATGTTATTCCTAGAACCTCCTAGAGGGAGGGACATAAGCCCATGATGTTATTCCGTGACACCTCTTAGAGGTAGAGACATAAGCCTATGATGTTATTCTGTTACATCTTTTAGAGGGAGAGATAGAACCCCTAACATCAAAACTACCTCTTACGGGATAGGTGAGGGTAGCACCCATCAGCGGCATTTTGGATGAAGGTAGGCTAAATAAACATCCCTTTGAGGCACGGGAAGCCCAAAGAGAGGCTCATTGAACAATGGACTAAGATGTCCAAGCCTAGAGAGAGGCACATCAAAGAGTGGACTAAGATGCTCCAACACAGCGGGGGCTCCGAAGAAAAGAATAAAAGGCAAAAGTTTCTACAACTCAAGGAGAAAGTTAAAACCGAAGAGATAAAGGGTTACAAAAAGAAATTAATCTATCTATTAGGACAAAGTGGAAATCCTAAAGAAGGATATATATATATATATATATAGTGATAACAGGACAAAGATGTCCAACACTACAATCAAAAGCGGACAAAGAACCCAGAATCATATCCAAAAGAGACAAGAAATGAATTAGTGAATCCTAGAACATTTATTGTCTAGGAAATAATTACTATATCGAAGGACTAAGAAATCTACATCCTAAGAGATGAAATAAGACAAGAAATGGGATAAAAGAGATCCCTAGCATGGTATCAAAGGCCAAAATATATACAAAAGTCAATAGAATGGAATAAACAAGTAACCGCCAAAGATAACGGAGACCACATTCAAAGGATGGACTGAGTAAACTGCAACCGAGTCCCTTGAAATAGGGTGATCCCTTAGTACAAAAGAAACTCTATAAGTATATAAGGAACCAATATTCCAATTAATCGCAAGGCTTTGCAGATGCGACCCAACTCCAATATATATATAAAACTTTACTAACCCATAGGTCTAGGAGTTTTTATTTGGATTTACTGAATTTACCATGACTATATAAGTTTCTAATTTTTATGCTAGATTGGTTTCTAGTAATCTATTTGTTAGATGAGATCCTAGCAAAAAATTTGGTTAAATTCTTAGTTTCTTATACTTCTAATTTCTTTGCCTAAAATTCCATTTTTGGATTTGGTCAATCTTAAACTCCTATATTGACTTCATGATGATTTATCGATTTAATTGGAGAATTTCTATAAAGGCTTCATATTGAACTCCTAATTTCAAGCTCTTCTAATTCCTTCATTAACTTTCGAAATGGTTTACGAATTTTACAGAGATGAATTTTCATGATGATTTCCCATTATTCGTTTGTTTATTGAGTTCCTCATTTTTTAACTCATTTTAGCAGTTTCTATGGTAATTTATGGGTTTCCTATTAACTATTATGATGATTTGTTCATTTTGTGTTCATGATTTCTTTATTAGATCACTGTGCTGATTTCTTGCTAAAGTATTGGTTTAATGATTTCCCCACTGATTTCTATGATGATTCATGAATTTTACGTGTTACAATTTCCCATTGAATTTTCATAACGATTTCCTACAAATCACTTGTTTCATGAGCTCATGATTTCCCGGTTTCCTTTATTGATTTTCCATGATAATTTATGGATTTTCATTAATCTTCTAATTTTGAATAAGAATGGATGGGTTTTAGATCACTTTTTGATTCTTGGGTTTTAAATTCCCTGATTTAATGGAATTTTAGCTTCCTTACTGATTTTTGTGATGATCGATGAATTTCGTATTTCTAATTTTCCTATTTGAATTTTTGGATGATCTTATTTGGGGTTTGGATTGATGAATTCTGAAACTACTTGATGATTTTCATGATAATTTATAAATTTCTGCTTTTTTTATTGGGTGTTTGATAATCATTTATAAGATTTCTGATTTAATGAATTCCAAGATTTCCTTGTGAATCTTTATGGTGATTTGTGAATTTTGCATTCTCAATGGATTTGGGATAATTTATTATTGGACATTTGATACAGTAGATTTAGAATTTACTTGCTGGTCTTCGTAATAATTCACAAATCGGTTCTCCATACTCCCATAGCATAATTTGGATGGTTTTTTGTCTGTTTTCTGATTTGTTGAGACTCATGTTTTCCTTCGGATTTTGACGAGAATTTATGGTTTTTCTATTCTCGACCGTTTATTTGAATTTTCATGTCTCTAATTTTAAAAATCTGGTGTTTCCTTAATCATTTTCACCACGATTCGTGAATTTCATATTTCTATTGCCCAGGTTGAGGTTTTTGATGATCACTACTTTGATTTCTGATTAAATGAATTATGAAGTTTCATTGTGAGTTTCCCTGATGATTTATGAATTTTCTATGCTCTATTTTCTCATTGAATTTTGAATGATCTTTTGCCAATTGACCAATTTCATGGACATTAAAATTTCTTTATGGATTTTGATGACAATTTATGAGTTTCACATCTCTGATTTCTTTATGGGACTTTTACTAGATTTCTAACTTTATAAATTATATATTCTGCTATTGAATTTTATGATGATTTATGAATTTTCCATTGAATTTAAAATTTAATTCCAATACGAGATCTTCATGACACCAAATGGAATCATTGCGAAACTACTTTCTACTTTTACGCTAAATAAGAGTTAGTAATCAATGGTTTAAGGTAGAAAATAAAGGAAACCTAGAGGGACAAGGAAAAGTCCCAAATAGCTTGAAATTGATTTTCAAAGGTTGAAAGGATTAACTCAAGAAAGAAAATATCAAGAGTATGTAATAGACTTTCACTAAAGATTCACTTATTTGAACCAATATCTACAAATCAAGTGATATTACACCACATTCTTAAGGAAGTTCAATTGTGGTCATTACAAAGCATTTTATCTAAAAATATTACCCAAATGACATCTTGAATATTAGCTTCATAATTATAAAGATTGCTCGTTAAGATTTTGTAACAAAGTTACAACTTTAATAGAAGTTATAATCTATATTCCAGAAAGCAGAGGTGGAAGTTCATTGGAGTTTTGTCCTAAAGAAAAGAAAGCTTTTTTCATACAAGAGGGGCTAAACGTTATCCATAAAATATTCTCAGAAATAAAAATATGAAAGAAGGAATACAGGAGCATTAGAAAATATCAAAAAACATCAAGATGATCGGGTTAATCATAGCTTCTAACCAGAAGCTTTCTACGAGGTCGAAGGTTGTTACACCAAAAATCTACCTTTCAATTAAGTCGAAAGGTCTTTCAACAAAGATAGAGAAAAAAGCGCATAGTCCCAAACCATTCGAACAAGTCGGAAGGTTCCATCTCTCGGTGTCCAAGGAGTTCTTACCTTTCGAAGAGGATGAAGAAGTCAATGCAAGTGTGAGAAACTCCATAGTGACCTTTTCGAAAACATAGTAAGCCTTCCGAACCGGTTGAAATCCAAGTACCTTTTGGCAAATGTCGAAAGGTTTATGAAGAAAGCAACATTCATAAGTCTGCAAAGAATGGAAGACAACCATTCACAACATTGAAGGGAAGCATAGCTCTCGACAACAAACGAGGAAAGAGCAACCTTCGGACAAGGTAGAAAGGTTCATAGCAATCAGGAGGAGAGCAGCCTTTTGATAAGGTCAAAAGTTTCACAACAGTTTACGGAAGGCTAACCCTTTGCCAAATTCGAAAGATTCGTTAGGGCATAAAGGAAAGCAAACCTTTCGACAATGTCGAAAGATCCATGATAGCAGAAGAAAGGCAAACCTTTCGACAAAGTCAAAAGGTTCATAGCTGCATATAAAAGAGGAACTTTCTAACCAAGTCGAGAGCATGGAGTCAAAAGGGTGGCCACCTGCATCTATAAACAAGACCCAAGGGGTCATGTTTTAGGGATCCAAAATTTCTCATTTAAGTAATGTATCTTCTTAATCAAGATATCGTAACCCTAATTGTGTGCTAAGTTGGGGATTTAATCAAATGAGGCTTTTTCCTAGATAAAGAGGGAAGTCCTAAACTTTATCAATTATTTTATTGTTTGCTTAAACTTTTGTTCGCTTAACTCCTATTTTCAGGTTTAAAACTCATCGAAAGGTTCTTGTCGACGAGGTCGACAACACTTCTGTTAAAGTAACTAATGTAACCTTTTGAAGCTATTAACCTTCCTGTTTGAATCTTTCGAGAGGGTTAACAATACAACTTGTTCAAACAATCACTGTAACCTTCCGAAGCGATCAACTCTAAGGATTAAACGTTTAAACAAGGTTATATCCTACTTCGTATACATGACCTAACCTTTCAACAAAGTCGAAACCTGCTTCATATTCGCTAGAGTATGTCATTTATGGTTTAAATCCAAGGAAAGCCACTACCAAACCATTCGACAAGATTGGAGCCTACCTTTAAGGGCTTATCCCAGTGAATCTTGACCTAATGGAAATGCAAATCTTTGTAAGTATCTCAAATAAGATCAGCAAGGACGGAAGGTTATTCAATTCAAAGAGAAAACCTTTCGAAGACATCGAAAGGTCAGAATCAAGAATTACTCGTAAACAAAGCCGAGTTTCAAGGCAATTCTCAAAGGGAATTTCGCTCACTGTTCTTGCAAAGATTATCAATCTTTCTCAATAGTATTTAGGGTGTTGACAAGAAATTGTGTTAACAAGACCAATTCAAAGCCAGATTTGAGGTGAAGTTCATACCGACTTTCCAAATGTCGGTACTTTTAAGAGGTTTATTGAGTTGAAACTGGGAGTGAAGATTTTTTCTGAGTTTGTGGCTGAGTTTGACATGTTGTCAAAGTATGATTTGTCATTTGTTGACACCCTATCAAAGAGAATGAGAAGTTCATAGTCTACCTAAACGAATATCTAGGAGACAAGATGATTAGCCATAATAATGAGACCTTCGAAAAGGTCATAGAGAGGTCTTACCAAAAGCCAAAAGTTGAAATTTTTGTTTCTAAAGATGAAAAAACGCCGCAAGTGAGCGTAGGAGGCAAGTGGAATGGAGAAAAAAAAAAGTAGCAGTCTTAGGAAGAAGATAACCTAAAGAAAGTCAAGTGGGAGTCGAAGTGCTTTAACTTTAATGAGAGTGGTCATCTTATTAAGAATGATAAGGACCCAAAGAGTAAGGAGAGGAAAGGCTTCAATTGTGATAGAACTGGACATATAAAGGACTATCTAGTGCTATAGAGAATGGATTGGACATGTCACTTATACATTAACTGTGATCCTTCTTCGTTAACAACTCCATCGACGAATGGGAATGGGAAGGGAATCACATTCGAGATATTATTTTTTTTATTTATGTTACACTTTTACCTACATTTTATTTATGTATTAGACGATTAATTTCTTGTTACCAAGTGAGTTGGTAGGGTTGAGCCCCGATCTAGTAGGTAGACCTTTGTTGTTCCAAACTTAGTGGATGGTTCAACCAACCTGGGTATGGTTTATCGAGGCTTGGTATTGTTGAGTCTTGGATGTCCTTGTTATGATTGCTCTGTCAGGTTTATTTGAGTTTAGCATTGTTTGGGTATATTGACCATAGGGATATAGAATTGTTGTAATTGCGAGATGTTGCTGATGATAGTCGGGATAGAAGGAGAGCGGAAGCTAGAGCTGGTTGTACATCTACGAATGCAGTTATGGCTAGCCTTATATATTCACTAGAGATCTAGTATGAGGAATCATCATCATTAACCATAGCGAGGTGATATTCGAAGATGATCAGACTATTGCCATGTAGAGAGATTGATTTCCCTATCGACTTAGTGGAGATTGTTGGGCTAGTTTTATATCTTTGAGGAGGATGGTACTCAAGGATCAATGAGACTTAGAGGTGCAAGCAAAAAAATCTATTGGGAAGGGTTCATTCCCAGGAGTATATGCTGTGTGTGGATCATCTATAGTATCCATGTTTTGAATGGATGCTTCTTTGGGATAGCTTGGAGGGCAAAGAGCTAGGTGATTTCATATTGGTTTTTGTAGGCGATATTCTTGTCCTCTAGTGGAAGAGAAGTATAAGATGCACTTGAAGATTATGAGGGAGCTAATGAGGAGACGTACCATCTTAGGAAGTGTTCCTAGTATATTACTGGTTATGATTTCCGACAAAGGAAATAATTGGAGCCAGAAGTGTTGCCAAGGTTGATGATTATACCTACTCTGATAGAGTGGATTGGAACTAGTTAGAAGCGAGATGTTGAACTAATGAGGATCAATTCTATGATAGAGATAGGGTAGAGTTTGAGAAGATTAGTCAGTGTAGACTAGACAGAGAAGGTTGGCCCCATGAAGATTATAGACGGGTTACATCTGATATTAATGGACTACTATGGACTAGAGGAGGGTGTGGTAGCATCTGAGTCATAGTCAATGGGTCGACCAAGGGTGGTCGCACATTGGCATTGAGTCGCACGATATTATAATGTGAAAGTCCGGCCAAGATTTTCGATGTAGGCAACCTTGTACTGAAGCGAGTCTTTCTGATCCCATCACAATGAATCCTAGATAGGAAGGTCCTTACATACTCGAACAGAGGCTTGGAGAAGGAACTTTTAAGTTAGCGACTGTTGATGGTTTAACACTTCCCAGACCCTGGAATAGCGAGCATTTGCGCAGCTATTTTACTTAGTTTGTTTCTTTTGCATTTCAATCATAGTTGTTTATAGTATTTGCTTTCATTGTTGTTTTAGTTTTCAATATGTAATAAGACGAATTAGTTTTCCCCTATTTTCTATAACGAATAAAAGCTTGAAGCAATTTTTTCTTTGAACTATTTCTATTTTGTGCTGTATAATTACATGTCGAGATTAATTTACACTTATATATGTGACATATGAATGCGCACACAAAACTAAAACAAACCAGCTATTTGAAAAATCTCTAAGTCCCAAGAGTGTGGATTAGATTAATCTGAGTCCCCAGAGCATGGGCTGGAGTATAAACGATTTAAAAAATCTATAAACGATTTGAAAAATCTCTAAGTCCCCAAAGTTTGGATTATAGTACTCCGAGTCCTTAGAGCATGGACTAGAGTATAAATAATTTGAAAAATCTCGAAGTCCCCAGAGTACGGATTAGAGTACTCGGAGTTCCTAAAGGACGAATTAGAGTATAAACGATCTGAAAAATCTCTAAGTCCACGGAGTGTGGATTGGAGTACTCTGAGTCCTTAGAGCATGGACTAGAGTATAAACGATTTGAAAAATCTCTATGTCCCCAAAGTGTGGATTAGAGTACTCAAACTCCCGAGAGCATAAGTTAGAGTATGAACGATTTGAAAAATCTCTAAGTCCTCAGATTGTCGATTAGAGTATTCTGAGTCCCTAGAGCGCGGACTAGAGTATAAATGATTTTGAAAATCTCTAAGTCTCTAGAGTGTGGATTAGAGTACTCAAAGTCACCAAAGAACGGACTAGAGTATAAATGATTTAAAAAATATCTAAGTCCCCAGAGTGTGGATTAGAGTACTCTGAGTCCCCAGAGTGCAAACTAGAGTATAAATGATTTAAAAAATCTCTAAGTTTCCAAAGTGTGGATTGGAGTACTCTGAGTCCTCATAGCGTGGACTAGAGTATAAACGATTTGAAAAGCCTCTAAGTCCTCAGAGTGTGGATTAGATTACTCAGAGTCCCCGGAGCGTAGGCTAGAGTATAAATGATTTAAAAAATCTCTAAATCGCTAGATTGTGGATAGAGTACTTTGAGTCCCCAGAGCGTGGAATAAAGAATAAACGACTTGAAAAATCTCTAAGCCCCAGAGTATGGATTAGAGTATTTTGACTCCCTAAAGTGCAGACTACAGTATATACGATTTGGAAAACCTCCAAGTCCCGGAGCGCAGATAAGAGTACTTTGGGTCCTCAGAACGCGTATTAGAATATAAATGACTTGTAAGATCTCCGAGTCCTGGTTGCGGATTAAATTATGAGTGATGTGAGAAAAGCCTATAAGTCTAAGGGGTGAACTTAAAAATGCCAAGCGTCTGAACCTGATGATAAACGAGAGAGAAACTACAACAAAACAGCTTTTCTACAATGAGCAATGCCCGTTGTAATATGGATTTCGCAACGGGCATGCGCCTGTTGTATTAGGCCTCGTTGTAATAGGTCGACCATATTTTACAACGGGCAATAAACGTTGTAAAACACTTTTTTGCAACAGATTCTAACCGTTGTAATATCCTATAATACAAGTGGCATAGCCCATTGTAATAGATGATATTGCAACGGTTTCTAACCGTTGCAATATACTACCATTACAACAGGCTCATTTAGTTCAATAAATAATATAAGAGATTCGGATAAATAAACAGTATAGTAGGTAGACAATCAAAATTTAGCTTCTTTGAATTTATATACTCAAAAAACTTCATTTACAACAAGGAACTAAAATAAGTCACAAGTAAAGTACTTGTTCTTCCTATTCATGGTACCTTGAAAAAACCAATAATTCTCTAAAATTTAGAACTTATTCATATAAAAATATCACATACATCTCCATCAGCCACCATATTGCCATTATCATCAACCACCACTTTATACAAACTGTTGCTCTTCATACACATCATCTCACACTTGCTTGCCATCATAAAGCAGTTAACTTGCTTGCTCTTCAGACTACTGATCATCTCTCCACAACTTCATCTCCTACTACCATCATTTCAACCATATTGCTTCATATCAACCATACTCCAAGAACTACCCATACAACACCATTACTTCTGAACCTCCCTGCACCCTCGACCTCATACAAAACTTCACTTCTTTTCTACTCATCACCACTACACTCCCTATAGACCATTGCACCATCACTGTTCTAAACATTTTACCCCCTGCATCTTCAAACTCCCCCTACAGTTTCAAAACAACTACATTACACTGTCAATTCCTTCATACTGTGCAACCACCCTCCTATCATAATATTGCCATCACAAAACTGCAACTACCATTCTTCCTTCACCCATCAGTCCTGCCAACTTGCACATTTCTACAACTCAAATTTACATACATCCACTTGCTACCCCTTATCCCAATCACTGCATATGCCAAACCATTCATCCATATAATTCCTCTTCACCAATATACAAGTGCAAACTCCACAACAAAATTCCAACTAACAACATTCATTCAACCTCACTAACCCAGTATATACAACATCCATCCTCGCCTTTAACACATTCACTAACCGAATCACCAAGCTTCCACTGCACCTAACCAGCTTGTGCACTGTAACCTCCCAACTGCTGCATCAAACCTGCCAGTTTCTCCTATAACCCACAACTGCCAATGAGCATCATTCCAAACCCCACTGCATTCTTCCCTCTGCCACCACTTCTCCTAGAACAACTGATTTCAACATATACTTCCTATGTTCTTCAGCCAATCGCAACCAACCAATCCCCACTAACTTGCTGACAAATAGCCAAATCAAATCTCAAATAATAGTTGCATTGACTTATAAAATTCAACTTTGATAGACCATCCTATAAAATTAAAAGCATAAGAAGACATAAACATTAAAGGATCAAGTCGGTAGCGTAAGGGATTATATTTAAAAGATAAAAGAAATCAAAATTGGAAGTGCTAAGCGAGACAAATGACAAGCTTAGTAAGTCTGCCTTATCATGCTATTGCTTTTTGAAATGTAGCCCAACCAAAATTAACCTTATCACTTGAATTGTACGTGGGGAACGCAAATGTGTATAGTATTAAGCTATATAACTCACATTTCAGTGAAAGAAAAAAAATCTGATACACTTGTATTGTTCTTTATTACTGATACAAAATAAACAAATAAAATAAAGGATACCTTTATAGAAAGCTGCCAAAACTTCATAGACTCCAAATCGTGCACCCATTCCCGACATGCTACCAAATAATGACTAGACAAAACAAACAAATCTAAGCTCAGCTTGAGGTTTTAGGCAGCGGCGGCTTCCAGTTTATGACTACTGCACAAACTCTTCGATGACGCAAGTAGTCAGTGAAAGGATTTATTTTGGGAGAAAGGGTTGTGGTGGAGGAAGTGTTAAGGAGGACGAATGGTTGAACGGAGGGACAACGGTGGTTATTTCGTGGTCGGAGTAGGAAAGGAAGTGAATTTAGGTTTTAGGTTTATAGATTTAGGGATTTTAATGATTTCTACATTGAAGCCGTATTATGAAGCGGGAAGATAAAAATGTAAGCGGGAAGTTCTATTACAACGGGTATCCATTGCCTGTTGTAAAAAGGACGTTGTATAGCCTTCTATTACAACGAGCCAGAATGGACCGTTGTAATAGCCTTCTATTACAACGGGCATCCATTGCCCGTTGTAAAAAGGGAGTTGTATAGCCTTTTATTACAACGGGCCAGAATGGACCGTTGTAATAGCCTTCTATTACAACGGACGTCTATTGCCCGTTGTAAAAAGGACGTTGTAATACGGTATTTTGTTGTAGTGAGATCGATAAAAAATGCTCGAACCGTTGGCAACGTAATACAACCGTTAGCTACGATTCCGGCCTGGCGTCGACAGTGACTTCCGGTGAAATATGCAGAGAAGGTCTGAGATTGAGATGATAAATTATCAACAAAACTTGAAAATATCATCGCAACTACTTGGAGTATAAATATTAATCTGCTATTGAAATAGAAACACATTCGATGATAGGCAAAGGAGCAAAATTTTATTTATACTCCAAAATTTCCTTACAATCCCTCCGACGGTTCGGCGGCCAAGTCCATACTTTTGCTACTAATAAAAAAAGGAAAGAAAAGCGAGTACATAACTCTAATTTATTCAAGCTAAGCAAAATATCACAAGGCTCCAGCTATTTTTTCACTTTTCTTCCCTTCTTCGGTTTTTCGGGAGTTGTCTCTGCCAAGCGTTTCTTTCGTGACCCCTTGCTCCCTTGTGACGAGATGCCTGAGGGAGAAGTGGGAACTGCCATAGGCACAGACCTACAAGGAGGATTGAATTGCTATGGCCTATTAAGGGGATCGTCAATCTCCACTACCTTAGGCTCACTCTTAACTTTGAGTTTCTCCTTCTACTCCCCTTTGATTTTCTCCTTCATACTGAAACTGGCGGTGTGCTCAGAAGCGCCCGTAATCATAACATCATCGTGCTCCTCGGCAAGCAATGGATCTTCGGGTTTATCCTTGTCTAGTACCCCAATTACTTTAGCATCAATACCAGGAATGTCTCTGACAGTTGGTGCCTCGGCTTCTTTTCTCTCCTACTCCGTGGCGACATTGCTCCTTGGAGTTGGCTCAAGACCAGGATGACCTACACGGTTTCACAAAAGGAAAATGTTAGGTTATGGTCATTATTCACTGAGAATAACAACTTTTTAGATTAGAAGTGGTTGAGGTAAGTACCAACATCTTGTTGACTTTCAATGGTCATGGGAGTAGTCCCCTCGATAATAGGAGATAATTTTTGAATGCCAAGTCTCTGTTTCTTCGAGATGTAACCGACATGTTGCTCGAGAGATTGAGAAGATGAACTCTTGGTCGGTTAAATGGAAGGAACCTGGGACTCAGTGCTAGATAGCCCGGCGATGTGCTTTTTCTCCTTAGACATTGGGGGAGCTTCGCCAAATAGAAGCTTTGCCACAGCCAAGTTGGATGGCTCGTTTCCTTGGAGCACTTCTTTTGCAAGTCTTCATCAATCTCAGCCACGCCCGACTCCACTTTCTTTATTTTAACGAGAGTATCCCATATTTTGACAAGAACTCGAGATAGCCATCTCCCAAGAATGTTAAGTCATTATGGAGGAGGAACCATGTGTTATATTCTGCGACAAGTGGGTCGAACAAGCACTTGATCTCCTACCATCCGGACTTGATCGCTGCTTCAATTCGAGAGATGGCTTCTATGAGAGCTGTTTTCTTGCCCTCTTCGCGAGCATTTTCTTTCAGCACTACGATCTAGGAAAGTTGTTCTTCGAGCTTCGCCTTTAAGTTTCGTGTCTCGACGATCCTCTTGCAATATTTCTATGACTCTACTTGCACTTCAATTCTCACCTCTTTTTCCTTAGATAGCAGTCTCTCCAACTCCTCTACACAGTGGGCTAGAGTGTCTTTCTCCTTTTGTAGGGAGTCTATTTCCAGAGCAAAAGTGCCACTATGCTGGAATGCATCGTTTAATTCTTTTTTTTGAGTAGCCTCTAAGCCACTTCTGTCTCGGCCATCTCTTTGGCATTCCTTTTTTCATTCTCAAGTCGGGCTCTGAATGAGAGCAATTCGGTATCCTGATACTTTATGATGTCCTTGTCATGGATGGCCTCTAGCTTTAGGTAGTTGATCTCATGCTGAAATTCGACAGAAACTTTCAAGACTTTTTCAAAAAAGTGTATGAACGCCTTATGTTGTATATATACGTCATTCACACATGCAAGCGAATTTGTTTTGGTAGTCCTAGGGATAGGATGTATAGCCGAGAGGAACTTTAGCCTGTTAAAGTAAATTTTTTGAAGGATGGCTTTAAGCTCTGCTAATTTCTCTACCGTAGTTGATTCATGAGCAAGAGCTGAAGGAGTTTGTTCTGATAAAGTCAATGTTTTCTTATGGTGCTCACGAGACTGCCTAGTGCTGAAAAATACGAAATGCTGGTCGCGGAGGGCATCAGATTGGAAGCCACGGTAGGTGGGCTTGTCTCCACCTCGCATGGGAGGATTTGTAGGGTCACTTTGATATGAAGTATGCCCATGAGTTTTTCCTTTTTGAGGGCAAGGATGATTCTCCAGAATGATAATCTCTACCCCAACTTTCATCTCTCTCTCTACGTTTTTCTAGACTTTGAACCATGGCCTGAGTGGTGGAAGGCAGAAGAGCCACGAAGGCGATCGAAGCCGTGTAAATGATTCATTGCACCGGTAAATAAGGTTGAGCAAAAGCAAGTTAGTTGATGCCATATTAAAAGTGAATACAAGTGAATGATGGAGAGTAAGCGTTTGTGCGTGTCTTAGTGCATCCCCCAAACAGACTGGTGGCTTTTGCTTTACTCATAGGAGTTTTCTCTCCATGATTCCGACGTTGCTTGCCTTCACCGCTTCTTATTGGAAAATCGAGTCCTTTAGCGCCAAGGTTAGCGAAATCATAGTTTAACAGGTCATCGAAAATAGACAGGTCGGCGAGTCCCAACAACAGGCTTTCCATTTTTTGGTAAGACGACCCCTTCTCAATGGGACTTATAATGAATTTTGGGGTCACCCCGGCTTCCTTCTTTTTTATTTTATAGGCCAAGCTCTTTTTCTTTTTCGGAGAAGGCTGTGGCAAGCTTATATAGGGAGCGTTGGTTGCTGGCACCTGTCCAGGACTTATGTTTTCATTATAAGACTCTTGTGCATTTGCTTCTTTGATCTCCCTTTCCTCGGTACCTTCCTAGACTCCTTCATCACGGGCTTCTCTTCTCCTACCGATGATCGCCCTTGAGGTTGTTCTACTCCTTGGGTGACCAATTCTGCGGCCGTCTGTTAGTAGCCCAAATAGCGAGAATAGCTCATCAGTAACTAACAATTTGATCTCTTGACCTTCTACTGAAGTAGCACGAATAGCCTCAACTTCCCTGGAATACCTAGTGCCTTCGGGCCATAGGCAAACACCTGGAAGAGTTAAAAAGCTTAGATGATTAGATAGAATGTAATTTGAGTCCTTAAAATAAAGAAGAAAAGGGGATAAGACATACGTCCTTCCAACCACCTTCTCGCAAAGCTGAGAGGTCATCGCACATAGAACCACTCTTGCTTGAACAGGGAATGCTTGTTCCATGCACCCATTAGAACTTAGCATCTGGGCAGTGGCTCAAGGAATACGTACAAGTGGCTATTGGCTCGACTCTTGAAATTATAAATATACCAGATGTCCTCAGGAGTTGGCGGTCGGAATAAAAACTCATGAAGAGCAAGAAAAAGTTGTGAATAAATGTGTAACTGTTAGGGTGCAACAGAGTAGGGGCGATTTCCATGTACTTTAGAACCTCGTGGATAAAGGATTTGAAGTGTGGCACACATCTGGCCCAGCACATGAATTTATTGCATGCAGTACACCCGGCTAGGGGCAAGTGAGGCCGATCTCGCCTCGATGGAACCAAAACGTCTTCGAAAGGAATCCTGTGAATGGAGCACAATCTACAAAGGGCCATTTCATCGATTTTTGAGGTCTATGAATCGGTCAGGTTATCCAAAATAATGGAATCATCCATGGCATCCGGAGCCCGATCTTTAACCTCAGCGGGAAGAGTTGGGATGTCAGAAAAAAAGGTCTAACCGTTGGCTCGATGTCTCTACTACCTCTTGCTGCTGATTTGGCCCGGGCTTATCGAACTGAGTAGCGGAGCTCGATTTCTTATCCAACTTAGAAGACATTGCGGGAGAGCACTTTGTGTGAATGAATACCTGTGTAAGCTATACTCAAAAGACAATCGATATTTGTAAAGGTAAGAATACATCCCTATGTGATGTGTGTGAACTAGTGCAGTGGATCTGACATAAGTGTAAATGGCTTAAGATTGAAAAAGCCAAAGTAAAACAATGTAGTTTGAGTTTTCATCCAAGGAAACAGTCATCGCTGACCGTCCTGGGCAGCGTAGAAGGTATTCGACGACAGGGGTCTTAGGATCGGGGGTTGACGTTCTAGATAATGAAGTCCACTGGCTGAATTTGTTGGGCTAGTTTTACATTTAAGTCATGTTGTTTGAACTATGGATTTATTAGTTCGAGTTGAGTCCATAAGCTTATACGTGCTTAGTCATGTCATTATTCACTACTTCATGCTTTTGGGTGAAGAAATATTTGGTTATAATATTTGGATCACAAGAGTTAGGGTAGTTTTAATTGTCAATGTCGATCCTAGCTACATTATACCGACCCCTATGCCTTAACATATTATCGATCCTTCCTCTCTACAAAACATACCAACTTGCTCCTCTCTAAAAAACACACCGACCTGCTCCTCTCTCAAGAAAATATTGATCCCTCACTCACCCTCCATCTCAATATCGATCCCTTTTTCACTCTCTATCCTTACGCCGATCTCTCACCCATAATCTCTCTTTCTCAGTGCCATGCTTCCCTCACCCTTTATCAACGCCGCCTTATTTTTAAACCTCTTCTTCCACCCATACCATTTCTTCTTCCCTCGCACACTCCTCCTCCCCTCGGTGGAAAACCTATGTACCTACATAGCCCTAAAACTAGGTCAAGATTAGAAGGCATGACCCAGTAGTTTGAAAAGAAGCATGAATTCAAACTTATGCTATATATCTTGGGCTGGGACCTAAAACAAAGTTCATGTGAAGGATAGCTAGAGTTCACGTTTAGTTGGGAATTGAAAAAAAGGCAAATTGGATTTGGAGAAAGAGAAGTTTATAAGGTATTAAAGGAATCGGATGAGAGAGCTCAGAGAAGAAATAAGATTAGAAAAGTAAGAGTCGAGGGGGAGAATGTAAAGTCAAGCTTTTATATGCAGAAAAGAATATGAACTGGTCCCTTCCTGGAGACCCGGTCACAGTATTTCAAGAGGTCGGCTATTCAACATGTCGACCCAACCCAGCTAAAGCAGTAGAGGGTTCGGCATTCTTATGTTGACCCATCCCCTTCTCTAAAAAATAGTAAAAAATAATAACAATAATAATATAAAATGATGATGATGAAAAATATAAACGAAAAATAATAACGTGAAATAATGTAAGAGTAGGAAATGATCATAAGCTTGGGAAAATTCCTCGTGAAACCAACCTTTGAAAGATTATGTGTAATTGACTTTTGAAAAATAAAGCAAGGAAGCCCTGAAGTTTTCTTAAGGTAAGCTTGTACATTCAAGCAACGCAATACTTCATCGAAAGTTAATGGGAGACAGCGATCGTTTATGGACTTGAACAAGCTTGCCCATGGAAACACGGATTACTTGCTAATTCAAAGCACGTCGTGTCATTTACAAGACGCACTTTGGGAGGTAAATGTTACCCGGTGCCTTGACCCGGCTACAATACAGTGGTTGCAAAGGCTATAGTTGAACGTTGATCGAAGGAGGGTCAAGGTATGAATCTACTTCGAGTCGCTAAGTAGTTTACTTCGAGTCAAAGGGATGCCTACTTCGGGTCGACGTTTGTATTACCGGGTCGGCATGTTAGAAGTACTCAGGGTCGGCATGTTTGAAGTACTCAGGGTTGGCATGCTTGAAACCCCAGGTCGACGCTCCTTTAGCTCTAGGTTGGCATGCAATCTAGGGTCGTATGCATCTTACAGGAGTCGACATAGCTTCGGTTTAATGATGGCAGTTCCCCAAATCGGCATTGTATCAGGTCGGCACGCTCACACGGGCTCGACAACTACTTCGGATCTGCATACTCTGGGCCAATGCTTGCTTGACTTTGGGTTGACAAAAGATCTTGGGATTGTCATATCATGTTACCTCAAGGGTTGGACATACAATAATCGTTTTAGGTCGGCATGTTGTGGCACTTCAAGGGCTCGACATTGCTTGTTTCATTAGGTCAACATACCTTGGCCTGGTCAGCATTTTTGGCAGCGTTCGGTATTTAGGGGTCGGCTTTGAGGGATCGACATGTTCGAGTCAGCCTTATTAACTTATTAATATTAGACCAAGTTCTCTTGGTGATGGGTCTAAGTAGTTGAAGCAAATTTCAAGCTTTGAGGCGCCAGGCTGTCTCCATCTATAAATAGAGGGGCAGGGGTCTATTTTTAGGTATCTCACTACATAAATCTATTCTAGGGTGTTAGCGACCAATCTTAGTGCTAACACCATCTCTGGACCATAGGGGGTAAGTTTGTTTCACCATGCTTGGAACTTCCTTTAATTGTTTCAAGTCTTCTAAACGATAGTATATTCCATATAGTTCTTCCGAAGATCAACAAGGAACTGGCACCTGGCATTGTTCTTAGAACCCTGAAAGCGACTGATGCTCAAGAGCGAACGACTAGGTTCTTGGTCACAGACGAAAACCTCTACCAATGTGGGCTTTTACACCCTAGGAGGTCTACTGATTTGTTAGTGCGTCTTCCCACTCTAGGGCCTAAACCAACTATGTTTCCTCTTTCCATGACTCCAGCGAAGGTGATGATGATCATGATGAAGAAGAAGAAAGTACCCCATCCGACAAGTTAGAGAAGACTTCCGAAACGATCCACGTTCAAGTTGGGGTTGACAATCCGCTCAAAATGCCATTGGTATGGAAGAGGAAGAGGAAGAGTTTTTTTATTAAATGGGCAATGCTCTGTTGAATGAAGGGAAGGAGGAAGGAGAGATCAGTGAGGGGCACCCTCTAAACGAAAAAGAAATAGATTGGGATATTGACACGATGAGGGTGATGTCCACATAGGCGTCGAGGCATCGGAGTTGACCCCGGAACATACTCACTCGCCTCCTTTGAAAGAACATGTTGAAGAAGCTTCTCCCAAGAGTAATCTGTTGCTAGCTCCTTGTCGAAAGGTGCCGATATTGACTTGAGAGACACAATTGACATTTTTATGAATATGATTGACTTAATGGACGAATCCACTTTAGAATGGTTACCATCCTAGCTTACTTAAATCATCCCTATATGAATCGATGTCCTGAAATTAGTCGGCAACCGATCTAGTTTATGTATTCTACTAGGGTTGTTAAACTGCAACACATTTCACCAAGATCACGCACTTTATATTATTGTTATTTTCTACGTTATTTTAGTCTGGAAAATGCCTCTTTCCTTAAGACATTTATATCATCTGCTGCAGGAATCATGTTTCATGGCTTTTACAATGATCTTAATCAAGTATTGGAGTCTCTACATTCGTAGAAACATTATTTCAGGTATCAAGCTTCCTGAAAGACTGATGATAAAAAGAAAAGGAGGAAGGATAGGGAGGCGGAAGTGCATCTCCGTGCTAAGAAAGATCAAGACCGCGATAGAGGAAGCAGCCATCAAAAGAGGAAGAGCCCGACTGAATGAGAAGATTCATCAAAAATGCTAACAAGAGACCAAGAGTAGGAACCTACTTTATAGCTTCCTACTTCTACTGGAATAACCATTTCCACTGCTGGTGTTATGTACTCCTCCATCATGTTGTTGTAACCGCCTCTCCCCCAACTTCTAGGCGTGCTCCTTACATCTCCTCGCTGGTCTTTCGCATCTGAAAGCTGCATTCCCAAACTTATTCTTAAGGGGGTTGTTTTCATTTAGTCCAATTTCAAATATGTTTATGCAGAATCTTATTTACTCCATCTCCATGCAATTCAGAGTGGTTTGGAGCAAGTTGAGGGTGGGAAAAATTGTGCATGTAATTTTCCACTGTTAGTTGAAAAAATTACCAAAAAAATCTCTTATTCAAGTCCGAAAAGGATGACTACGAGAAGCAGCTTGCAAAGCATGACGTGGAGATTAAGAGGCTAAAGAAGGAGAGGGATAATTCCCTCAAGAGAGAAAGTAAAAGTGCTTCTTTGTTTAAGGAGCTGAAGGAGTCATCGACTGGGCCGCACTCATATCCAGAGGCGAAATAAAGAAGTGCCATACTAATGAGGTAGCTTTCAAAGAAAAACCAAGGATAAGCCAGACGATAGTTGAGACAGAGAAGAAAACCATCACCGAACAGGCCCAAGAAATTGCCTCTCTTCTTAAGCGAATTTTGACTTTGGATACCGAGAAAAATCAACCGGTGGTGGAGAAGGCTAGTATGAAGCCAGCAGCTCAAAGCTTCAAGACACCTTCGCAAAGAAGATGGAAGTCTTGGACACTACAATTTTTTGCTTCTATGTTAATTCCTTGCTACATTAAGGGAGCCTCAATTACTTGGGTCCACTATTCCCTCGCATGATTGTTGTAGTTTGGGAAGAGATTCTTGCCCAATTTCAAAGCATGGGTGGTGGTTACTCCAAAGAAGAATTTATTCAAGCATACCTGAATAAGGAATCCAGCCAGGCTTTGGTGGAAGGCTTGAAAATCTTGAGACTGAAGACGGAACGAGAAGCAACTGATGTCATAGATACCGCTAAGAAGTTACTGGGCATTTTCCTTCAGGCTCGGGAGAGTCATCTTTGCATCTTCATACTGAGGTGATCGTTTCCACTTCTCCTATAATTGTACATCCATCGAAAGAAGGCAATGGCGAAGGATTCGAAGTCATAGTGCATGAACAGACCCCACAGCAAGTAATTTCTTGTATCTCCCATGCTTGAAGAACACTAATTTACGCCTGATGAAATTGTCGAGGTAACTACCGAGTTAACTACCCATTACAATGATGGATCTGCTACCATTCAAACCGCACAACAATTGTCTCTGCATTTGGCTCGTAGCTTGGTTCGCAATTTGCAGCGTTGCATGGTTTAGATGTTTTCTTTGTATCTCAAAGGGAAGGTTGGCGACTACTGATACACAGGAGAAGGCAGGTCAAGCCAGCTAACAAGAGAAAGTAGAGACTAAGCAGCCGACGATCGAGTAACAGTTGATAGCGGTGAAGAAGGAGAAGGTTGAGGCAAAAATAGGTCGTTAAAGAGTTCTTACAGATCTTAAAAGCATATGGCAAGGGGGATCAGCCAATGGCCATGCCTTGGAGAGCGAGATCGCCTCGAGAGAGGACAAGCCTGGGAAATTGTCAATTAGAGGTGGAAAAGGTGACTGAGTAAGTGGTGAGAAGAAGTCGTGATTTTTCTTTTTCATCTTTTATTTTTTTGATTACTTTAGTGCAAGGGCAGAGCCTATACTAAGCGTTTCTGCATATTGTTGCTAAAGTGATGTTTGTTTTTATCTACTCTTGGTCGATATTATAAGGGCACAAACCCCGCTGTTTGTTATTGTACATCAAAAACATTATAAAACTATTGAAATTTTGATTGCAGCTTTTGTTTTTTCACTCGTTTATGTTTCATGCACTTATGCCACTTCTTATTCATCACTATTTTGTTTAATCCTGTGATTACTATCAAAATTCTTTGTTTGAAGAAATGGGCATATGGAGTAGTTTTCCTTTTAACTAAATGTTGATATGTGTGTGCCCCCTACTTTACAGGGTTGTTTTCTTCGAACACTTGACGAATGATCGAATATCCGAGTGATTCCTTGGATGTCTGTAACTGAATTTACTTTATGCTTCCTATATTTGGGATCTTGTGACTCAAGCATCTCGACCACAGAGATTTTTTCAGTCAATGATCGGAATTCCTTCTCGATCTGTAGTTATGCGACATTGCTGGACTCACATCAATTACTTTTGATAGTGGGAGTAGATCCTTGTTAGTCCTGCAATAGACAAGTTTCTCTGCGGTTTTAGGATAATACTGATACATACAAGATCTTAATGGTTTATTGATGGTGCTGAACCAACATCAAGTAGTGCTTGCGCGGACTGCACGATTTCTAAGAGTGTGCGGCTTACAAATGTGCGACCCCATGAGAGTGAGCGGCTTACAAAATGCATGGCTTTTAAGAGTGCATGGCTTACGAAATGCGCACTTTTAAGCGGTGTGGCTTATGAAATGCATGGCTTATGGGATCGATATGACCCGTCGATCCAAAATGGTTTGGATCTCTTCGACATTCCCAACCTTGGGTAACGTGGGGAGTTTGTGCTTTTAGAGTGTGGTTTCATGGCTCAAGAAATGATATGCAACTTATGGGAGTATGTGGCTTAAGTTATTATATCTGCTTGGGTATGATTCCATAACCCAATAAGTGGTGCTCAGCTTACGAAATGTGCAGCTTTGATTTGGGCCTTCCCGGTGTTGCTAGTGCTACACCAGTCCTTAGAATGCAGGGACCGAGTTCGGTCGATCCAACAGTTTGAGTCAATTTGCTTCCTCAATTTAGCAAGTAGACAGGGCGTACTTGAGCATGGTTCCACTATCTCAAGCAGCGATCAGATGGTTTTGAGTCGATTTGACCCTGTCGACTTTGCAGGTTACTTTTGTGAATATGATTTTATTGGTTCAAAAAGCAAAGCAATTTTATTAATAAAATTTAAGCAAGTTTTGCCTATTTACAAAGCCTTCGCTTTTCCAGGATGGCTTATATGTAGGAAATAGGAAATAATTAAGGTAGTCTTAGGTAAAGTAAAGGCGCAACTATTCGTTGTTCCAAGCTCGAGGAATTTGGGTTCCATCGATGGTTGTTAGCTTGAATGTGCCACCCCTAGCTTTTGGCCAATCACAAAGGGCCCTTCCCAATTTGGTCCAAATGTTTCTGGTACAGGGTAGACCCATATGAAGAGAAGGTCCCCTACTTCAAAAGTACAGTTATGAACTTTGGAATTGAAATATCGTGTAATCCTTTTCTAGTGAGCGGGAGTCCTTAACTTGGCTTCTTCCCTCTTCTTATTGACCATATTAAGCGCCTCGAGTCGGTGCTGCTTATTTTGCCATTGACTTAAGTTTTTCCTTCTAGAGTGGGGACTTTTAGCTCGACTGGGATCATTGCATCTGAATCATATGTTAGGGTGAATGGAGAGTGCCCAGTTGCAGATTTGT
This sequence comes from Allium cepa, assembly GCA_030765085.1. NCBI lineage: Eukaryota > Viridiplantae > Streptophyta > Magnoliopsida > Asparagales > Amaryllidaceae > Allium > Allium cepa. Next base: position 399,720,603 of record CM060928.1, read on the forward strand.
GTGTTGTCCTATAAGCCCATACAATGAGTGAAAGCTCATCAACCCAATTTCCTCTAGATTTAGTTAGCCTCTTTTTGATAATGGACTTGATGATCCTGTTCACTTCTTTCACTTGTCCTTTTGCCAACAGATGTGCAATAGAGGAAAATCTTTTCTCGATTTGGAAGCATTTGCAAAAGTCTTTGAAATCAGCGCTTTCGAATTTAGTCTAGTTATCCATGATATTTTTTACGGCACTCCAAACCTACGAATAATGTTTTAGTGAAAAATTAGTAAATTTCTTTAGTATAATAGTGGCCAGCGATTCTGCTTCGGACCGTTTGGTGAAATAGTCCACAACTACAGCATATTTGGCTCCTCCTTTAGCTATTGGTAATAGATCAATCAAATTGATTCCCAGATTGCGAATGGTCATGGGATTACCATCTTCGTTATCTCCATCGAAAAACTTTCTTTGTGAGGATTTGCCCCCAGTGTGATCTCCGTAATCACTTTCATGAACTTCCCTGAGGATTCTTCAGTCTTCATCATTGGTCAGACACCTGAGAAAGGGGGTAGAGATTCCTTTTCGGTAGAGGATCCCATCCTATACTACAAACCATTGTGCCTTCTAAAGGAGCTTTTTCCATTGATTTTTCTCTCCATAGTGTATTGCTCTGAGCAGGTAGTCCTTTGTAACGACCCGTTAAATTCGATGATATTAAATGAGTTAATTTAGTATGATTTCTAATCTAATTTGGAATGAAATAGAAATCTTAAGATTTTATTTGAGCAAATGTAGGAATTAGATATAGTAACAAATTAAAGGTTAATAATTTAAATGTTTATATGGCAATAGATTGAAATAACGTAAATTGGAGTTTGTGGTTATAAGTTATAATGTGTTGATAAATACTGGAAGATATGAAGCGGAAATAGTATTAATAAAATAATAACTGAATTGAATTGCAACTATATAAATGAAAGTAAATTTTATTTAGTGGATGTCAACATTGAATAAAATTTATTTAAAATAAAAAGATTTAAATGCATGTTTGGATAGAATATATAATTGTTGGATTAAGTGGTAAGTAATTAGAATTTAATTCTATAAAATTTGGAACTGAATGTATGTAAATAATTTTGTAGGAATGAGTTAATTAACAATCTATTTGTGCATACCCGATTTAATTGAAATAACAGAAAGGACAAGAACTTGATTTGCCTAGGTATGTATAGATTGATAAACTATAACTAAATAGAAAGTTTGGTAGTAAATAGGATATAAGAAGACAAAGGCAACTAATAAATTTATAAATAAATTCATAATAATAAGTAGTAATTAATGCATAAATATATTTGGCATTTGGGATAATTACCAAATTTTACCCATTCATCTAATTTATTTAATTGAATCTAAATCTATGGCAACATTTTTGTTATTAATGGTTATAAGGGATTTTGAATGAAAAAGGGTAACAATTATTTAGGTTAACCATTCATTGAGTATATTAAGTTAAGAATAGAAATAGATTGAAATAAATCTAAATTTATTTATTTTGTTTTGTTAATGTGCTATAGTTAATAAGGGGAGTTTATAAGAAATGAAACATGCACTAATGAAATGTATTATAATTCAAATGTTATTTATACCCATAAAATGTCTATTTACTGAATAGAAAGATTTAAATCAATAAACAAATTTATGGAGGTTCCAATTTATAATTTATTACATTTAATGTAGACTCAATTACAATTAATTGATTTAAATGATGCAGTTAGCGTAGATTTTTGTTTGTATTTGAAGAGGGTTAATTTTATAAGAAAAAATTTATGCTAATTCTATTTATAATAGGACCATGGGTTGTTTTAAAGCATAGGAAGTAGGATTTACAAATTTATTTAAGCATCAAAATTCAACAATTGCATTTATTGCATAATAGAATGGAATTTAACGGTTAAATATTAAGTTACTGTAATTAAAATGGATTTTGAGGATAATGATGTGAAGTCATGAACCAATGTTAGTGGCATCTTTATTTTGGATAAAAGTTGAGAATGTAAGAGTTGAAAATCTAATAAATGGGTTTTGAGAATTTAATTTATAATTTCTAAATATAAGGAAGTGGATAAATTAACACTGCGATTGATAGACGTATCAACTTTTAATTCACATCTAAACTTGTTAAATTATTTAAATCGATTATGAAATATATAAGCTATAAAATTTAGCAAATTTTAGAATTTAGATATAAAATTGGATTTTTATAATTTATTTTAGTTTATTTAATGAATATCAAAATTTAGCCATTTTGGCCACAGACTCGGATTTCGACGAAACCAGTTTCATCGGATCCGTATCGGTGAATTATTGTAGGGTTTCAAGTTTCGCATCGATCGGACCTGTCGTTTGATCGTACGGACGCGAAACGCCTTGAAATCGATTTAATTAAAATCAATTTGAAATCAGTTTGGAAATTTTGTTTTCAGCATAACTTCTTCATACAATCAAATTTGGACGTGAAACTTTTTCCATCGCGTTCAGAATATTTTAAAATACCTATCTGGATATATGGGTTTAACATATTTCGTTCCGGGGTTAGAACGGGCTTTTTGGGCCATAGTTTGTTCCGTACGTTCATCTATCTGGTCTATCTACTCCAATCCAACCCTACTTATAAATAGACGATTATAAACCCTGGCCTCCATCTTCTATCATTTGTCTATACGTTCATTTTCTTCATCTCTTTCTCTTCCTCAATGGTTTCAAAACCTAGATCTATCTACAGTTCAAAATCAAATGTCAAAAATTCAAACTCTCCACAAAAATTCCAAAAAAAATATATGTCAATGCTTTTGATGAACGTAATTCAATGGTGATATCCGTTTTTCGATAGGAGTTCCGGTATCTCCAGATCAGGACAAATCAGTTTGGGCCATTCATCAACGTCGCGTCAAACTTCGTCGGATCGAGAAAATATTTCTGGGTATTGTGAAGAATGCCGAGGGAACCTCATCTAAGTGGTTATTGCATCGAATCAACGGTTGGATTAGCTTGGAAAAATGAATTAGGGTTTAATTCATAGTGGCGGCCGGTGGCGTTTGGGGGTCGCGACTCAGGGTGTGGGGTCGGCGTGATTAGAGGAGGTCGTAGAGGCTACGGCCTAGCCAGCGGCGGCGAGGTAGGCGGCAGTTTTGGTGGTCAATGATCGATGTAGGTTCGTGTCTGGTATTTGCGTGAGTGTGGGTTCTAATGGTTCGTGTTGCGTGTCTGTGCAGGGAGAAGCTGAGTTTCAGCTGACGTGGCATAGTATAGGGTAGGTTTGTTTTTTTTTTTAATTTTGTTTTCATACGTTCAAAACAACATAACTTTCTCATACGAACTCGTTTTCACACGAGATTTTTTTTATTAGGATCGAAATTTAATTCCGGATCTGTTGACGCTGGTTTGGACAGATTTGGAGATCATCAAATTTTGGGTTTAAATCGGATTTAAATTCGATTTAAATTCAAAAGGTGTGTGTTTTAACCCACTCACAACTTCTAAAAGTTTTTATGTTTGTTAAATTTATTTTAAATATGAGTAGAAATTTATTTATCACTGTTGGCGTGTTTTATTCAGCATATCTGTTAAATCGCATTTATTTAACTTAACTGTTAATTAATTTTATTTATTGCATAAAATTTGACAGTTAGAATTTATTTTTGCACATAAACTGCTAGTTAACAGTCATTAAATTTATTTTGGAATAGAAACTGTTAGTTAATAATCTGTTATTAATTCCTGTATAATTCATATGCTATGTATCAATGATTGTTTAAAATTGGATGATGATTGCAATTGATGATTGATGATTGATATTTGGATGAATGAATGCTATAATTCTATTGTATAAACTGCAAGTTATCATGCATTTTTCGTTTCATTCGGGATTTGTGGTTTGAAATGATATACAACCGCAAAATTTTATTTTTAAATTGTGGATTGAAATGATAAATATCCGTATCACTTGACTATAGGATAGAAAATTATATACAGGCACCGTGGTCTATATATAAATTATTTTAAAGTGATTTCTATGGTTTGGATGGGATACGGTTTATAAAAATTTGATTTTGATATTTTATAAAATATTATTCTTCGATATATATACATATGAAGTTAAAAATTTGAAATTTTAGTTGTGTATAAACCTGTTGAATAAAAATGAAAAATTGAGAAAATGGAATTTGGAAATTTATCTTATATGTTTAAGTTTGGAAATTTTAAGGTATGATATTTATAATTGGATTTTTCCAAGATAAATTTAAAATGAATATTCTAGTGTAATTAAATTGAAGAAAATATTTAATTGCTAAAAATTGGATTTTTATTTGTGGATTTTATGTGAATATTCAAGACTAAATAATTGAGCATTTAATTTGTTGAAAGAATAAATTCTAACTTTAGTTTGAAATATTATTACTCCATATGGATATATATATATATATATAGAAATTGAAGTGGTTTGGAATTCGAAAGTGATATTTAAATTTTGGTTCAGACTTTAAATAAAGAAACATATCTGTAAAACCATGGAAATTATTTTTCTTTAAAAAGTAACCTTAAAGTCAAACCATTTATTTTATATACCGTTGAATGTCCAAACCATTCAAGTTTTAGAAGTTATGGTTTTAAACTATGAATTTTCGAAATACTGCTTTGAAAGTATAATTCAAATGTTTGGTTTCCAGATATTATAGATTTTAAAGCAGTATGATTTTGGAAAAGAATTATATTTGGATAAAATGATATCATATTGTTTTGCGTTTTAAAATGATATCATATTCATAGTTTTTGAAATGGAAATTTTTATTCTGGTTTTTAAGTATAAACTATTTTTAAATGACCGCGGTGTTATAATAACGATGGGTTGGCAAAGAGACCGGGATCGGATATGGACATACTCTCTGTCGATACCGAAAACCACTTTGACTAACCGTGTACGCGGCGGAGATTCCAGAATGAAGTAGGTGGTGGCGACGTTTCCTGTAAGGTAAATACGTGGACCCAACTCCCGTGGGTTGGCATAAGGTGGCTAAAACATGAGCGATTCTCGGGCCAATGAGGTCATTCCTCTGATCGAACGCACTCCTTCGATACTATACTCTGACTTTGGATTGATTCGGTGGCCACTGTTGATTTCTTTGATTTTTGGGGGTGTTTGTTCGAGGTGGGCGGTAGCTGCGGCTATGCGTTACCATCAGCCCGGATAGCAATTGGTATATTTACCCTGGCATTGCCTAGTTGTGCCGTGTCACCTACCCTAGCGCGCCTTATACGATTTTGGTTTTGTACCATACCTATGGAGTGCCCTCTGACGACGCCCAGTACGGGGGAGATTACGGTACTGTATAGACTATGGGAATATATTCTGTGTTAAGGGCTATATGGGTAACCCCTTAACGCTATTTAAAAGTAAGTTTATTTTATAATTAGACACTATTATAATCGCGCAATATACTATATAGTAAATAGTTTAACGGATCCTTAGGAGATGTAACTCTCGAGCATCTCTTGAGTTACTGTACTCATATTTATTTCTGTAAATTTAACTTACATAAGATCTTTTAGTTCTGACTCGAGTGTTTTTGTCTTTTCAAATTCGCTTGGGTCAGTCCGAGCGTTTCAGGATTTGAAGATTTAGCTCTGGAGGACGAAGACGAAGATTTGTGTTATTATTAATTATAGTATTGCACCACACTTACACTGTATTCCGCTGCATTGATATTATTGGTATGTGAACTCTGATATTTAAGTGTATAAAGAAGAATCAAATGTTTTGTAAACAGTTTTATAAACTGTATATTTTATTATTATATTTTATCCTTCCACTGTGAGATTCTATTTGTTTTATTTCTTCTCTGTTTTCTTATTTACCCCATAATAATCCGCCCTTTCGTATGGTTTGAATCGACACGTGTGTCTGTTTAAATCGTGCGAAAAGGCTGGATGTTACATCCTTGATCGGTGTCATCCACATTTTCGGTTCTTCGGTTTTTTCAAAAATCCAGTCGATATCTATCTCGCTTATGCTTGGAGCGGTCAGAGTTTCAACTGAGACTAGCCCCAAGGACTATGCTTCTACGAAATTAGCCAGTTTGGCTACATAGTCTCCTTCGCGTTTTGTTCTCTTTAGGTATGAGATATGGTGTAAATGTTCGATGTTATTTAATAGTTCTTGTACCTTAGATAGATACGAAGCGAGGTTCTCTACCCGAGCTTAGTATTCGCCTTTCACCTGGCAGATAACTAGCTGAGAGTCGCAATAAATGTGTGCGGACTTTATTCCAAGTTCCTTCATAACTTTCAACCCACTATCATTGCTTCATATTCTGGTTCGTTATTCACTGCAAGGACTTCCAAGCATAAGGCATAGCAAATGGATCATCCTTTGGGAGTTTCGACCACTTCTCCTACCTCCACCCCTCCCCTCCTCCCCCTCCCCCCATCTATAAAAAAGTTCCAACCTACCTTCACTTCTGGAGTAATCTCTTCTTCATTATCTCTTATCACAAACTCAAAAATGAAGTTTACCACGCCTGCCAGTTGATCGCCCTTCAAGGGTGGTAAGTAATTTCATATTGACTCAATTAGACGCTCTATTTGATAAGTTATCCAAGGTCTTAGGGATGTACAACACTTGCTTCAAGGGTTGATTCGTTAGTACTTTTATTGAGTGTGCCTAGAAGTATGGTCATAAATTTCTGGTTGCAATCAATAGGCAATATGCTAATCTTTCCAATTTCAAATAGTTTTTCTCAACTCTAGTGAATCATTTACTAATGTGATATATGGATCGTTGGATCTTAGCTTCTTTTCGTACAAACGAGGCAGTTAATGCATAAGGAGAAACTGCTAAGTAGATAAACAAGACTTCTCCGTCTACCGACTTGGACGGGATTGGCAGGGTTTCCATATGTCACAACTCTTTGAATGTAGTTTGACAAGCACGATTCCATTTGAAGTTCTTCTTTCCCTTCTTTAGTGCGGCAAAGAATGGTATACATTTATCGGTTGCTTTTGAGATGAACCAGCTAAGTGCTGCAACTTTTCCATTCAAGATTTGTAACACCTTCTTGTTCCTTGGGGCCTCGACTCCCCGTAAAGCTGTAATTTATTTGGGATTTGCTTCAATACCTTTGGCGCTTACAGTAAATCCCAAGAACTTTCCAAATGCTACTTTGAAGTGACATTTAAGTGGGTTGAGCTTCATTCCATATTTGCAGAGTATTTCAAACATTTTGACGAGGTTGTACAAGTGATTTGCAGTTATGCGTGATTTAACCAACATGTTGTCCACATGGACTTCCATAGTTTTCCCAATCCGTTATTTGAACATGGCATTCACAAGTCATTGTAGGTTACCACAGCATTCTTTAAGCTAAATGGTATTACTTTGTAGCAGTATAATCCCAGTTTAGTAATAAAACTAGTATTTTCCTAGCCAAGTTCATGCATCATGATCAGATTATACCCCGAGTAAGCATCCATAAATGATAGTAGTTCATGTCCAAATTGTCCCATCCACAAGTTGGTCGATTCTAGGTAGGGGAATGATGTCTATTGGGCAAGCTTCCTTTGGATCCGAGTAATCGATGCAAGTTCGCCATTTTCGATTGGACTTCTTAAAGAAGACCGGGTTGGATACACATTTGAGGTAGGTTGCACCATGGATAAACCATTCGCCATTAGCTTATTGACTTCTTCTCTCAGCACTTCGAACCATTCGGGTCCTAGGCTGCGTCTCTTCTGCTTCTCTAGTGTATATTTGGGATTAATATTAAGTGCATGACATGCAATCTCCAACAAAACCCCGCACATATCGGAATGTGTCCAAGTGAATACATCTAGGTTGGCATTAATAAATTTGATGAGTTCTACTCGCATCTTGTTTCCAAGATGTGATAATATTCAGTACCCATGTTGGGTCATCCATATCGATTGGAACAAACACTGTTAATTCTACCTATGCTAGATGTTCCTCGCCCTAACTTTTCATTCTAGGATCCAAAGCCTTGTCGAATCGACTAAATTCCCCAAGTCAGGGGCAGCTATGTAGTTGCAATTCGGTAGGTTCACGAATGTGGAGAGTTCTCTCCATATTCATTCCTTTTTCTTTTCTTCTAGACTCACGTAGTTCTACAATGTAGCATTCTTTAGCAGCACTTTGGTCACCTTTGGTAACCCTAACTCCATTCTTTGTCGAAAATTTCATGGTTAGACACCACAAAGCTAAAGCAATCGTGAAATCGGCCAAAGCGAGCTGACCCAGGAAAGCATTTTAGGTAGATATTTCATCTATAATCCTAAAGGTTTGGATGAGAACAACTCTTTGGTCACCTTCTCCGAGTTCTATAGGTAAATCGATTGTTCCGACGAGTAGCTTTGGTTCATTGGTGAATCCTTGGGTCTTCGTTAGGCAAGCAGATATGTCTTTCATATTGATCTTCATTTGATCAAATGTGTGCTTGAATAGGATATTTACAGAACTTCTACGGAACTCGGTCGGTGATTTTCTATATCTGTACAGGTGCGCTTTTTTAGGCCTATAATACAGATATTCTACTTAGTTTGTCTCTTTTCTCTTCGTGGCTATGGCCCCATGCAGCCACCACTCAACTAATCGAAAGACCTTTCAAGAGCTAAGTGGTTGTACCCTACTGCAAACATTCTAAACATCCAATTGGCCGTGCCCCTCATCCAATGTCTCGATAATGAAATAATCATTGGCATGTTGGTTTAACTCTAGTCTTTCCCCAACTCGCTTTGACTGATGATGGCCTGATCTCCACATAACCTGCTCGCAATCCAGAGTACGGTGTCATACGAATATCCTACTCCATCATCAACCTTTTGACTGCCCACAAAGGTCCGCTTCATTAGGCCTGTAATGTAAAGCCGTCAAGGCATACTCTCTTGATGGAACACCTACAGATCTACCTCCGTGGGTGCAGCTTTATTAGGCCTACCCCCATAGGGCCATCCTAGAGTATCCTCACGTCTCATCGAAGTCTCGTACTTCCTTCTAGCCCAAATTAACTAAGTTGAACGTGCTCCTTCTTTACTAAAATCTATGACGAACTATTCGCTAAGCTCCTTGTCCAGATTCTCTTTCGAGCTGCTCCAAACGCACCTTACCATTTTATAAGATCCTATGTCTAATCTGTTATTATGCATTTAGTTTACTTTTTTATTCTATTAGCAACTTATTTACCCTAATCAGCATGCCCAGCCCTACCTATGTGTGAGACCATCGGTCCAAGACCGAATGTTGCCGATATGGACCACTTCTGTTATTTTACTTATTAATTTAATCCAAGATCAAAGTTTGATAGAATAAGCCACTTCTATTTCTTTCTTTTTAATTATAACCTACGTGTTATAATTATACTTGCAATTGTTACTTTTATATTCTTTTTTTATAACCTACATGTTATGAATGTAATTGCAAGTGTCTCTTTTCTATTCTAATCTGTCTTCTTTTATCAGGATATTTAAATTCTCTTTAGTTCTCTTATATTATATGACGGTCTTGGCTTGGGACTACGTCCAACTGTCCCAAATTTACTTATCATAATAACTGCTTTTCTTTTTATTCTAATACCTACATAGTAAATGCATATTTAGTCACATCTTCTGTTTATTATTTCTAGTCTTGTCAAATAAATAACTTGATTACTTCCTCTTCTTTAATCTCTTTGACGCTTTACGTTATTTTCTTATATTCTAGGAAGTAGTTCTATTCTATTTGGTCAGCTACAAAGACTATGCTAAAAATCCAGTTCAATATTTTAATATTAAACAATGCTATAAATAATAACCTGTAAATACAAGATATTTCTTTTATTGTTTCTATAATTTTTGGGTAATGCAAAATAAAGTAATGTCTCTTTTTTGCACTGATTCTATTTTTCTTGCTTTTATCCTTGCGATTACGTTTATCGTTATTCTTACAATATTAAACTATGGAAATGTATTCCCTTTTCTAAACCAACCAACTAATCTATTACTAATTTCCAAATCAAGTTATTAGATTTCCCTTTTTAGTTCATTCCCCGAATTTTTAACTTAATTTACTATAAATTTCTCACTTTTAGGCTTATGCCTTTCTCTATAATTCTTAAGCCTAATATTACTTATATTTAATTGGATTTCTTTCTTTGTTTTCCATATAAATAACAATTAAATATAAATACATTTATCTTATAAAATTTACAGTTTCATCATAACTAATTAACAGAACTAATTACTGAAATAAATGCTGAATTAAATATTTAAGGGGAATCTAACGATATTATATCATAAACATAAAAGAGATATAACTTAAACCAACTAACATGTCATCCTTAGCTTTGCTCCATGGCCTTCCTGGATCCCTTCTAAGGTGTCTAACATTTTTGTTAAAAATTTCTTCTCCCCAGAAATGTTTTCTATTTAGGGTTCATCCTCAGGCAATGAACCCAATTGGGACAAAGTCTGGTTGTAGGAAAATAGCTAGGCCTAGGGTTCTATTTACAGTGGAGTTTTTGGATCTCAGACCGTCGTAATTTTGAATAGAATCTAGTACAACCACATCACAGGTTCACTGCGAATAGTTGGATCCAAAAAACAACGCTTCGGATCGCACGTAAACTGAATTAAAAAAGCTCCCATGCCCTTGGACGATTAAACGTCCACGGCAAACGAGGGCCGACCTATAGGTCGACCTATGTTCTTTACGGGTCGACCCTTGTGCGTTGTCGGCCGACCTAATGGTCGACCCATGGGGACCTTTTATTTATTATTTTTTTTGTTTAATTAATTATATATATATCTGCTTTCTTGTTCTTCTTGTAACTCCTTCGTATTAACTCAGATTTCGACAAGTTATATATGGAAATTAATCAGAAAATCGTCAGGGACATAATGGTATAAGTTTCAAGGCCATATTCTAAGAATTCTAAAAATTGTTATTTTCATAGTTCATCGTTGTTTGATTATTTAATTATCTAAAAATGCAGGGTGTTACATTCTCCCACCCTTTCGGAAATTTCGTCCCTAAAATTCGATAAGGGTAATACTATGTAATTCCTCGCATCAATCACATCCACTTTGTGTACCTCCATTTTTGCAACCATCCATGTGCTTATGCAAAGTGTCATTCAACATAAAATATTGGCATGTACATGGATTTCGAAGCGCTGCCTCCTATATGAATGCTTTTCTTCTTTAAAAACTCCTTTTTAAAATAGTATGCACACATCCTAAATATACTTGCAATTTTTATATATCTTTTGAAAACTCAAAACATTTTCTATTCAAATTTTCCCAAACTCCTACTGAAAAGGGGCGTAGTTCAACAATTTTTACACCAAATCCTACCACATAATTTTTAATATTCGAATTTCAGAAAAATCCAATTTTTTCCAAACTCGATTTCTTATGTCAGAAAGAAGGTAGAAAACAGAAAACCTCACATTTAACATTTTACTTTTGTGCACAACTTTCTCCGTACTTGGAACTTATGCGCTATTCTATAAAAAAAATTCCCTAGCACGGTTTACATAAGAAAATTTTTGTTTTCAAATTTTTCTTTTCACGTTTTTGTCCCTTTCTTTAAATTTGTTGTTTTCCTTTTTATTACTTTTTTATCTACATTTACTTGTCTTTTAATATTTTCATCTTATGTCTTTATTTCCTTTTTGTGATTATCACAAAACATGGAGAAAAAGCATCATACTAATCATTACTGATTGACTACAACAGAAGCTAAATTCTTACATATGAGTACAATCTCATAACTAAAAGAGAAAACAAGTCCAACTAAAAAGAGATACTAAATAAGTAACTATCACTGCTAAACACAACTATCATCTAGGGATAGGAGGCCTAGAACCATGTCCACCCTGACACAAAAAGATCCTACTCTAGGATTCCAAGTAAGTCATATGCTCCTCCTACCACCTATTACTCATTAGTAACTTACGCTATATTACTCACGATGAAGAAGACCTATTCATCTCTTCCATTCCATACTCAAAATGGAGTAACGAAGTCTCATTTAGTGCAACGAATAAGAATTTCAATCTATGCAATCTCTATCTAAAAAGACAACTAATCTTGGGTAAATTTTCTCTTTACCTTTACCTTTTATTTTTCCCCAACTAAGGTCTACCTATCCCAACCACGTGTATCTTACCATCTTACTAATATCACTTCACTATTCTTCCATAGTCTACACACATGAAGCAACATTCCTAGGTTCTCACTAGTGTCATATACACTTTACGGGAACTCTTATTATTACTATTAATATTAATCACTGCTATCTCCTACATAGCCTTACATATTTTCCATCACACCTAACAAATGATTCCTATCTGCTCCATATTTAAAAGTTTAGCTTGTTATTTATCATTTCATTCTGAAAATTAAAGTTTCTAAATTTTTGAAACATCTATCCCAAAATTCTTGCTTTTAAAAGTGTTACTTTGAAGTTCCTATTAAATTCAAAGGTACTTGGTTACTAACATTTTATCTTTCTAAACTTGCATCTTTACAGCTCTTTAAATTTAAATTATTCCCCAATGGGGAAAACTTATAGATTCTAAGTTCAAAATTTATTCCTCTTATCCTTTTAAAAACCTTTAAGCTTTCCATAAAAAAAATTGGATTTTTAAATTTAACTGTTCACTAAATTTTTCTCTTCCAAAAACTTATTTTCCTTTTCACCGAACTGTTTTTCCTTAAAACATGCCTTGCTTGTCCTTAAAACATTTTTGGACTTCCAAAAATGTCCTCACATGTTTTCAAAACATCTTCTTTTTATAGATTTTCAAATTCACTAAAACTGAAGTAGATAAGAACAATTATTTCATCAAAATCCCTTAACTTTCCTACTCTTCCAATTACCTAACCTTGGAGGATTTTTTAACTTACTACAAATGGGAACTTTCTACAAAGGAAAGCAAGCAATGCGCATAATCAATGGAAAAATACGAAATTTCCTTTGCTTAGATTTTCCACTAAGGCTCTCTATAATATCCCTCCTAACTAACACTGTCTCTAATTATTACACTTCTTATTACACCTATTGGTTTTATACCTTAATGTATTGGAACTACTTTCTCTTATGAGAAACCATTAACGCTAAAACTTTCTATGAATCATTTAAAAGAGGGTTTCATTTTTGTGTGAAATTGCAGGAACTTATTTTATAATTTATCCAAATACGCTACACAAAGTATGATGCTTTCCATATCTTGTACATCTCTTTCACGTACTCCTTAAAACTTGCACAAAACATCTTTATTTGTGATTTGGTTTCGTAGAAAATTGTATCATTATTCATTTCACTCCAATAGATTAAAGTATGTTTAATCTATATTCACTTACAATAGATATTTCCTACGAAATTTATTAATTTCCTAATATTTAAATTACATCTTCTCCTTTTTTAGAAGAACTCATTTTCAAAAACTATTTTAATATTTTCATAACTAGAAAACATTTCCATAAACTTATTTAAATAAAAAGTGTACTAACAAACCATTTTATTTCTATACTTAGAAATTATCTTCAAAACACATTTTTATTTGGGTCAAAACATATGTTGCGTAAAACACCATTATTACAACCCAAAAATACTATTATATGGATTCAATTAAAATAAATATTAATAAATCTCTTATGTTATGTAAAAGCATTTCCTTTGGGAGTCACCTTCTATAACAATACTGTCATAGTCTATGCTTACTTAATTTTTCATGAAAACATCTATTAAAACAATAAATATTGTAACCTATGTTTTGGATGCTTAAAACACTCTAGGTTTTATATTTAAAATCTTTGTTTACCTACAGAGAAACTAGCAAGCTATACATGCTCTATAATTCTTCAAAAAGAATTTCACTTTTAACAAAATTTACACTGTATAAAAACCAATTTAAATTTCATACCACTTTTTTTTGCAAAAACCCAATATTTACTTCCTCAAACGTATTAACAATTATATTTTTCAACTTTTCAATTCAAAAAGTTTCATTTTATTGGGCTAGACATAAAGTGAATTTTCTTCTTACTACTACAGGAATACCCTTCCTAAACCTTGAAAATCTCATTTCCTTACTAAATATCTTATTCGTTCCAAAATAAAATACTCTCCCTACTATCCCTAGGGAACTTTCCAACTTCGTATAACATATGGATACCAATCTCTCAAAACATAGCTTGTTGTACATTATAAATCAGCAATCACATAAGGCTCAACATCCTTGGGTCATACGAATCCCAACTGGCAAACTATACACAAATGTACTTCTAAAAACTATCCATATGTTAAAATCTATAATTAAGGACTATTTAACTTTAGTACATAATATATTTATGTTTTATTCAAAAATAGAAATAAGTTCACTCATATTTCCTAACTTACATAGGATCTACTAACCTAAGCTCTGATACAAATGTAACAACCCGAATTCCAATGGGTTCATTTTTTTCACAAAAATGCTAAAATCCAAATATACTAAAGCTTGAGTTAGGTATCTGGTATCCTGCAAATAGGAAAAGATAAATATATCAGAGCTTAAATAAATATCTCACAGCGGAACTGACTAAAAATGTAGTAGTAAGTAAATACTCACCAATGTAATAACACTTTCTATACAAATGTCACCAAGTTGAAAAATCTCTACCATCTATCTAACATGTGGGGTGTTATGAAGAGGGGGTCAAAATTAAAGTTCTGGTGAATGGACAAATTATACACTTCTAAGCATAATTCTACATATATCATTCTATTTTCATTTTCTGTTACATTAGGTTTATTGGGTTTATAATACTCTTGCCTCTGTGGATGAATCGTACACATCTACTCCCTAGTAGATTAAAACCTAATAACCATTATATATTTGTAGCTACATGCCCAAAGAACGCATCGGTCCTAGGTGCTACCCATAGAACTTTTCATATCCTCCTCGAAAAGGACTCCATCGTCTCGCTGCTATAGCGTACTGAAACTACATCTATAGAGGACAGCTTCGTGAGGCCTACAATACAGATGTTCAGTTGCCTGCTAGGAAAATGTGAAACTACATCTATACTAGCTTATACTAGTGCTCGGACATCCACAATGTACCACCCAGTGTGTACCTTGAGGACTACACGTAATCGTTTTGTCTACTCTCTGAATTCTGCCAACAAGGTCAACCTTGTGCAGAACTCAGTCGAGGATTTTCTATATCTGTAAAGGTCCGCTTCGTTGGGCCGGCAATACGGATATTGTACTTGGTCTGTCTCTTTTCTCATTATGGCTATGTCCCCACGCAACCGCCCCTCAACTATTCGAAAGACCTTTTAAGAGCTAAGTGGATGTGCCCTATTGCAAACAATCTAAAACATCCAACTGGCTGTGTCCCTCATCCAATGTCTTGATAGTAAAAGAATCATTGGCCTACTGATTTAACTCTAGTCTTTTCCGAACTCTCTCTGACCGATGATGGCTTGATTTCTACATGTGACTATCTTTATGTGTCCTGCCCCCTATAACCTACTCGCAATCCAGAGTACGATGTCATACAAATATCCTACTCCATCATCAACCTTTTGACTGCCTACAAATGTCCACTTCATTAGGCCTGCAATTCAAAAGCAGTCAAGACATTCTCTCTTGATGGAACACCTACAGACCTGCCTCCGGGGGTGCAGCTTCATTAGGCCTACCCCAAAGGGCCATCCTAGAGTAACCTCACATCCCATTGAAGTCTCGTACTTCCTTCTACTCCAAACTAACTAAGTTAGACGTGCTCTATCTATACTAAAATCTGTAACGAACTACTTCGTTAGGCTCCTTGTCCATATTCTTTTTCGGGCTTCTCCAAGCGCACCTTACCATTTTATTAGATCCTATGCCTAATCTTTTATTATGCGTTTAGTTTACTTTTCTTATTCTGTTGGCTACTTATTTACCCTAATCAGCATGCCCAGCCCCACCTATGTGCGAGACCATCAGCCCGCGACCCTAAAGGGAATGCTGCCGGTACGGGCCACTTTTATTATTTTTCTTATTAACTTAATCCAAGATCTAAGTTTGATAGAATAAGCCTCTTGTATTTCTATCTATTTAATTATAACCTACGCGTTGCAATTATACTTGCAATTGTTACTTTTATATTCTTTTCTTTCTTTTATAACCTACATGTTATAAATGTAATTACATGTGCCTCTTTTCTATTTTAGTCTGTCTTCTTTTATCATGATATTAAATCCTCTTTAGTTCTCTTATTTTATATGACAGTCTTGCCTTGAAACTATTTCCAACTGTCATAAATCTACTTATCATGAAAACTGCTTTACTTCATATTCTACTATCTACGTAGTAACTGCAGATCTAATCACATATTCTATTTATCATTTCTAGTCTTGTCAAATAATTAACTTGATTACTTCCTCTTATTTAATTTCTTTAACGCTTCACATTATTCTCTTTTATTTTAGGAGATAGTTCTATTCTTCTTGGTTGGTTACAAAGACTGACTAAAAATCCAATTCCATATTTTAATATTAAGTAATGCTATAAACAATAATCCGTAAATGGAAGATATTTCTTTTATTGTTTCTTTAATTTTTAGATAATGCAAAATACAGTGATACCTCTATTTTGCACTAATTCCATATTTCTTAGTTTTGTTCTTGCAATTATGTTTATCGTTATTCTTACAATATTAAACTATGGAAATGTATTCCCTTTTCTAAACCAACCAACTAATCTATTACTAACTTCCACATCAAGTTATTTGATTTCCCCTTTTTTCGTTCCTCGAATTTTTAACATAATTTACTGTAAATTTCTCACTTTTAGACGTATGCCTTTCTCTGTATTTCTTAAGCCTAATATTACTTATATTCAATAGGATTCCTTTCTTTTTTCCATACAAATAACATTTAAACAAAAGTACACTTCTTTTATAAAATTTACAGTTACATCAAAGCTAATTAGCAGAAATAATTACTGAAATAAATGCTGAATTAAATATTTAATGGGGATCTAACGATATTATATCATAAACATAAAAGGTATATAATTTAAATCCACTCACATGCCATCCTTAGCTTTGCTCTATGGCCTTCCTAGATCCCCTTCTAAGGTGTCCAATATTTTTACTAAAATGATCTTCTCCCAGAAATATTTTCTATTTAGGGTTTACCCTCAGACAATGAACCCAATTGGGAGAAAATTTGGTCGTGGGAAAATAGCTAGGCCTAGGGTTCCACTTAGTAGAGTTTGGGCATCTCAGACCATCGTATTTTCGGATTGAATCTAATGTAACCAGGTCACAGGTTCAGTGTGAATTGTTGGATCCAGAAAACAACACTTCAGATCGTACGAAAACCGAATTAGAAAAGCTCGGCACGTCCCTGGATGATTTAATGTCCAGGGCTAACGCGGGTCGACCTATAGGTCGACCTATGTTTTTGCGAGTTGACCCTTGTGCATTGCCGGTCGACCTG
Organism: Allium cepa; assembly: GCA_030765085.1. Taxonomy (NCBI): domain Eukaryota; kingdom Viridiplantae; phylum Streptophyta; class Magnoliopsida; order Asparagales; family Amaryllidaceae; genus Allium; species Allium cepa. Next base: position 399,738,115 of record CM060928.1, read on the forward strand.
ATGGTCGAACTGTGGGGTCCTTTTGTTTATTATTTTTTTCATTTAATTAATTATATATTTATTTATTTAACTGAATTTTTGTTATTCTTGTAAATCCTTTGCATTAACTTGGATTTTGATAAGTTATACGCGAAAATTGATCAGAAAATTGCCACAAACACAATAGTATATGTTTCAAGGCCATATTCTGACAGTTCCAAAAATGATTATTTCCATAGTTCATTGTTATTTGATTGTTTAATTATCTAAAAATGCGGGGCGTTACATGAAGACACTCAATCGTGTTATGGAAATGTGTTTCGTGGAAGCGGCGGTACTTTTTAACATGCTTTTGTTGTTCCGTTGTTTCCTTTTTGGGTATCTTCTTTTACTCCTCCATCCCTTGTGTTGCAAGGTAGATTTTCCCTGGAGTATCATTGAGTGGAGTGTAGTCTTTAGGACTCAAGACTTTATTCTATTTTTACTTTTATTTTGCTTGTTGGAATTTTAATTCTTCCTTTTCTGATTCCCATCCTTCCCCACGTTTCCTGTAGCTGTCTCGGATGTGTTTACGTCTTGGTTCATCGCCATACCATTCTGCCCAATGCTAGTTCATTGTGGTTTTGTAAGTTTTCCTTATAGCTCCTTTGCCTCTTCCAGTATCAAGTACTGGCTCGCCTTTCGATTAAAGTCCTTCCTGGTGGTAGGTTGTTTCATTTTGATACATTTCTTTAATTTAGTGTCGAGATAGATAGCACGGACCAAGGCCATGAAGACCATATCTTCGCTTGGGTTACTTACTTCAGTGGCCCGGTGTTAAACCGACTCATAGAGGATTTCAAAGATTCATTTTGTCCCTGAAATATCAATAAGGACATCATGTCTTTTGGTTGTGCCATGTGAAGCCTAAACTGATCAAGGAACCTTGTTTCTATTTCATCAAAAGTGGAGATGGATTTAAATAGGAGCCTTGTGAACCACATGGAAGCAATTCCCTGCAGAAAGATTGGAAAACATCTACATCGAATAGCATTTGAAGCATTCGCTCTGCTCATAAACCAACTGTACTTGTACAAGTGATGTTTCGGGTCTCTAATTCCAACGTAGGAAGAAATAGTCGGCATAGTAAACTTTTTAGGATATCGTTCATTCAGAATATAACTAGTGAAGGGAGTCCGGCTTGGAGCAGATCCCCACTTATCACATCTCCTATTCTTACTTTTGTCCATAAGGCGCTTGATAATGTCCGCGGTATACGCCTCTAATGTCCGGTAGTTCGCGGGTTGGCTGTAAATGATTACACCAAGTGTTTGATCTTGCAAACAATCTTGCTAAATGGGCAGAGGCTTATGCTCTCCTGTCTTCGAGAAAGCCACTCCCTCCAAGTTCTGTTAGCTTGCGGTTGGTCGGATAGAGGCAGTTTGGACCACTTTGTAGGTACTGAGTGCCTTAGTTTTTTCTTCCAACTCCTCATTGTCAAGTTGCTCTCCATCTTCAAAGTCGAAGAGATCCCTTGCTATATCTTCCTATAGGGTTTTCGTCCCCAGATTCAAGTTCATGGTGGACAGCTTTGTAGTTGGTGGAGTGCTTGCATTTCCCTCTATGGTGATTCCTGCAGCTCTACCTACTACTCATTTTTGTTGTTTCTTTCTGTTTCTCGTGCTTAGGCCAAAAAAGGAAGAGTTTTCCTCTCCATGCCAACCACGGGCTGTGGCATGGTTCTCGAAGTAGTAAGTGATTGCAAGGTTAGGAGGGCATTTAGTTTTTCCTTAAGATCTTTTTTACATTTCTTTATCTTTATAGTAATTTCATCAACCATCTTGTTTAACTCACCTCTTGTGACAACCTCATGCTTGATAGAAGATCCCAATACATGACTTTTATTTTGGCGCCAGAATTTGCTCTAATTAATAGGTTGTTGGCACTATTGACTTTAATTTTTCGACGATTGGTTTCCTTCCCTGCTATTACATCTCCTATGGATCTTCTGAAAGTAGTTCTCTTTCTTTCTGGTGCCATGGATTCTCAATAGCAAATCTTTTAAGCAAAGATTGAGGATCTGACTTCTTAACTTTTCTAATCCAAAGTAGATAGCTAGATCTGAGCTTGAGTTAGGTTCTCAGTGAAAGCACCAAAATGTTAACCTTTAAGATGGATCAGCACCCTGAATCGAGTGTGAAAGCACCAGCTCTGTTTACTTAAGCAAATAAAATAGAAAACGCAATAGTAATTCGTAGAAAAAGTAAAGAGACAAGAGATTTTATTAGTGGTTCGACTGTTAACGAAGAATACGTCCACTTTATAGCTTTTATTGATCAACTGTTGTTACACGAGAGTTTGGATTACAATATGGTATTTATAGGATTTTGAGAGCACTTGGGTTGGGAACATTGCACCAAAAGTCTGTAATTGTCCATAGGAAGAAGCATGAAAAATTTGGAATAATTCTAAGCTAACTTTTTAGACCGGATCAGTACCGAACCAATTGGATCGAATCGGTACCGATCCAAAGAGTTTTGCAATTTTTTCACAAATTCTATCCTTTTGGCTTCCCTACTTGGTTTTGAGGCTCACTATGTGATTCCATAGCTTGTTGACTTGTTTTGATGATGGTTCACTCATTGGTTTGACTGAAATATGGTATGAATTCGATAATTCTTTGCTTCTCCAACTTGGTTGCTTGGATTGTTAACAAATATGGTAGTCAGGCTTCGTAGAGAGGTAGAAACATAACGCAAGTGGTTTGGGGAAACCACAAGCCAATATTTTGGATCGGACCAGTACCGATCCAAAGAATTGGCGTATTTGTGGGTCAAACTTTCAAGGTTCCTTTATCTTGTATTCCTTTATCTTGTACTTTTAGGCATTTCGATCAAATTTTGAGTCATTCTGGCTTAATCTGAATGTTCTAACTCCTCTTGAGTTTAATTGGGTTAAAATCCTAGTTAACACTGCCATAAGCCAAGCATCTCCATGTCTAAGCATCATTGTCGCCATCACTCCGCCCATAACCTATGTTGTAATGAGGAGGGAGTCAGAACAACAAGTTGTTTGATGAATAAATACCTTGAGTCTTACCTTTTCACTATTTGGGTAGTATAAATACATTTTAATAAGAAAAGGAGACAGGTCCAACAATTTAATACCTTCCATTTTCAAAAGTAGGTTTCTAGAATCCTATATCCCAATCATATGTCATAAATAGCTAATAATGTGAAGGACGATACCCAAGTTGCTTAATACCTCCAAGTAGAAAATAGGCAGACTGTGGTCATTTAAGACATTAATTGATGCAGACAACATCATTTAAGACTTATTTCCAAGAGCGTTCTCCACAATGGTACTATCTAGCTGACATCATATGGAATCTTATAGACCACTTAATACTTCCAAGGGGAAAATAGGTAGACTCTGGAAATCTAAGACCTTAATTAAGGTAGATCCTATCATTTAAGACCTATTTCCAATAGCGGACCCCTGTAGAGATACCATCTAACGTGTCTCCTTGATATTTAATACATCAACTGTGAAAAACAGGCGGGTCCAACTACATAATACCTCAAAACCCTGAAGTAAGCGCTTCTTCTTATAGCCCATACTCATAATGGCGTCTCAAATTAGTCCGTTATTTGTAGGAATTGGAAGCCAGATTAGCTGGGTAGAATTCCCTTGTAGAATTTGAGACCAACCTCGCATCATTACAAATATTTATCATAAGGATAACTCGCACCAATAAAAGTGTACACACTACTGGTAGCCTCGAAGTGAAGGGAAGACATCCTTCATGTAACTCGATTAACCTCGCATCTTTATGACTTAGCCACAAATCAATTACTCTCTATGTTTATATATATTCATCTCATGGTTTCATAAATAAATCCTTATAAGGAATCTTCCTTATTATGTCTTAAATAATAATTAGACTATATTAGAGTTTTCTCTTATTTTCGCCTCACGATCAATTACCTTCCTAATAAGGAAAATAAATGTCAATAAATGTCTAACTGACTACGCTGTATATGCAATAATTATAAGTTAATTACGCAAATAGAGATAAATAAATATTCGTGTATATTCTAAACGCATGGATTTTATGCCTTAAACTAGCGTTGAATGTCAATTCCCTAACCAATTATTATTACAAATCCTTTTTTTTTAATTTCCAAGATTTCATGGGATTCTAATATCCAAAACAGGGAATAAATATTTATAACCCAAACTACAATAACAAACTTGTAAATAAAATAGAAACTCAATTTATCACACCAATTCAATGGAATATCTTAAGAATTGCAATCTAAAACCCATATTTTATTCAACTTCTCTTTTACAAAGAAATAGATAAGCATAAGTGGTGTAAACTACGAATGGAATTCATAATTTGAACCCCTTATTTTATTGAAGAATCACAATTTGTTACAAAGAAGAAGAATAAGTCGGATATACTATTAAATTATCAAAAATTGCATAAACGAAACAAATTCCATCAAAATAATGTAAATAATTGAGAATCTTAGCATAGAATTGACATATCAAAATAAAAAGGAATTTTGATGGATTTTATCTGTCATATTTTTAGAATCCCAAAGTCCTTAAGGCATATTCAAATCCAAAAGTAATATACTAAACAATTGCTGACAAGAAATACTAAGGTTACCACTCACGGAATAGCCTTAGTTTCAGCTTCTATGGATTTGTATGCCTTGAAATCTCTTTCAGGATCTCTTTCTTTTGATATATATATATATATATATATATATATATATATATATATATATACATATATATATATATATATATATTACACAATAGGAAAGAGGTATATGAATTTATTAGATTCATAATAGTTAAGGGAGTGGAGGAAGAAGAAATAAATAGAAAATAGAATTGATTCTTACTTTTAAATTCTCTATGGAGTTTTTGAATCTAATTTGGAGAGAAAACAATGCTAGAATTTTGCTATTGTTCCCAAGAAATTTGTGGATAAAAGTGAAAGGTCTAGGGTCTGATTTATAATGGTTGGAAATGCGCCAGAACCGTCGAATGAGAATATATTAAAATGGAAAAATCTATAAAGTACAACGCGTCAAAATAGGCTCCATGACAAGGAAAAAGTCAACCCCAATTCCTCAATCGGTCGACCCCTAGGGCGACCTATTGAAGTGCTGGGTCAACTTCTTTCCTAGCTTTGGGAAAGTATTTACTTTATTTTACTATTGCTTGATTATTTATCGATTTCATACCCTAATAAACTTTTAACATTAATAGCTAATTTTTAATGTTATTTAACCCTCATGTATGATCACAATTAATTTAAAATTTCAAATTAGGAAATTTGTTATTTATTTGAATCCTATTCAAATTATTTTAATTCTAAAAAAACAAAAGCTCATAACTTCTTCGTTCGAGCTTCGTTTTATTATATTATATATGAAAAGTAATTAGAATTTTCCATGAATGTAATATATAATTTTCATTTTCGACCTTACAATGTTTAATTTAATTTATTTAATTTATTTATGGTTTATTTTACAGGATGTTACAACTTAACTATATTAAATGCACATACTACCAAAAAGATAGAAAAGCATCTATGTTGATAACAGAAGCATATAATTATAGTGTAAAACATATTAGTTTGGTAGATAAATCAATTATGATACTACATGCAAAAGAAAATCAATTTCGATCAATTTTTCATGTAAGAAACTATGATATGCAGTTAATAACGAAAATGATGAGATAAGAAATTCCCTACAGAAACTATAATAACTAACTATAATAACAGATCAATTCATTCCCCAAGTTTGTTCCTACAACTAAATAATCCCCGAAAATGTAACCTTTGACAATTAGTCACTAACGTCTTCTTTAAAAAGTGAGCTTGAAAACGATCAGAAAAAGTTTTCCTAAGCGAAATTTCAAAAAATATCCTCTGAGGATAAAGTTAATAGTGTAATCGTAGATGCGTCCCTATTATCCCTAGTGCAAAAGGAAGAGCATATGTAGCATTTTAACTCTATACCCCAAAACATAGTGCTACCCCTAGGTCGATGAATTTTTCAAAGTAGAACTCTACATCTGGGTATTGTTCCTTAACAATTAGCCTATGGAGTCTCATATCTTTAGTGGTAAATAGAGAAGGAAATATCATACCTTTCAAAAAGGACAAGGAAGAATGACTTTCTGGAAATGCACTCAAATTGGTAACTAATGGTTTGAAAGTGTTGACAACATCTAAGTAAGTGCCAAAATCATATTTTAAAAAATCTTGGATCGTCTTCTGAGCATGGAGCTGTTGTAGGAGTATGTGCTTAAAGCTTCAACTGCATATAACACTCTCATAAAACTTCTGTTCATAATGGAAGATGAGTTTCTTCAATGTGCCAAATTCACATTGCTTTATATGATCCGTGTAATAATAATTTCTCTCTATCCCATAAGGTTGCTTTCTAATTATAATCTGAGATGTCGAAGTTGCAGAAGCTCTTAGATGTTTACAACCCAGGAACGGAAAAGAAGTAGAGGGAAAAGGTAAGGAAAATATAGAAGAGTATTATTGGCCCTACGATTGCAACGTCTTATATGAACCTTATATTGTAACTTAGAATTGTAAGTTGTAATATAATTATCTTTTAACATTTGTTTATAAATAAACATTTTTACTTTAGGAAATAGTTTTGTTTGAATTTTTCAATGAAAATTATTTTAAACATTTTGGGAAATATTTGATATTATTTTCTTGAAAATACTTATGTCACATATAGCCATAATCTTGAAAATATTAGCATAATTGTTACTTAAATAACCTTAGGAAATACTTTTTTATATAACAATAATTTGATCCATAATAAGTTTTTGATAGTATTTGTAAATGAAATTATGTACTTGTATAGCTTGGATAATACTTGTTATAGCCGAAACTGTAATAGATTATTAGAAACTTTAATTAAAACCATATTTTATTATTTAAATAATTGTAGAATGCTTTGTAAAAATATATTTGAGACTTTGAGCTTTGGAATTATAATTTGTAAATACAAGCTACCTTGTATGTGATTGATTCTTTTGAAGGCCTCGTTAGATCGATTTCCTAATTTGATGCTTTGATATTTATTTAGACTAATTGTGGTGCGTTGTAGGATTAACTACTTTACCTCTTATTTATTTATATTGCCATAGTTATTGTCTTGGGTGTAGTATATTTTCTATATTGAGGGGCAGATTTCCATCGTAAAGATGGGGTGAAGATAAGGCACACTAAGGCATCAATCCATATCTGTTGTAGGGGATCAATTCCCATTTATTAGGACTATTCTTTCAATTCCCTCCGAGGCTACTAACCATATTTACTCTACTTAATGCTAGGAAATGTTTTTTGTTGAAATATATTATTAATTAAGCTCCGTGATTTGTCGTATGAATTGACAATTAAATTCTTTTTATACATACATAGTAAGTCGAAAGTAGCCCACACTATTACGTGACTTAGGATAGCACAAATGTTTTTTTCAAAAATCTGTATGTATTAGGTAGCAAACACATATTCGGTGTTTTCTTTTTCTTTTTCTAAAAAAACATATTTGGAAATCCATTTGGTTAAGTGATATGATCTTTAGAATATGGATCTAAAGGCCTTAAATCTAATCCCCCGAGACACCAAAATTAGTGCTCTACTTAAATTATGACTCTTGTTATAAAAAAGGAAATCCGTTAATCTTTCAAAATAAAACCATTTTGAGTTTTGAAAACATTTTGAAAAGTTGTGGGGATTGGACATTAAACACGCCCTAAGAATATCGACATCGGTAGAAAGAGTGATCAATATTACAAGATATAAACGCTTCCATCCCTTAGCTATAAACTTAGGTCAAATATCAAGCATTATAAGTTAATTTGGTAGAAGGAGCACTTGCAAATAACTTTTAGATAAAGAGTGACTCCCAAATGCAATGCTGAAACAAAATTTAATTATATGCAAGGCCTGGGATCAAAGAAACATAAAGTATTTAGGCTACTTTTCCATAAACTTAGTAAGTAACTTTTTATGAACTACATGTTCAATAATATTTTTAAGTTGTTGACGGTCATTGGTTTCATATCCACTCCTTTGACGATATATGAAGAAAGTGCAACACTTACTAGCCTTAGATTTTTATAGTGGATAGCCTGAGTAGGATATGGTCTCTTGAGTTTTAATGAAATTTGGAGATATGGAGTCGTTTAGAAAACTATATGGATGTGGTTTCTCCCTTCTTTATGACATTTTAACTTTCTCATCAGGAGATCGTTTTATGCCTTCGGTGTTTGAGCTTTGAACGAGGCTTTCTAGTAACTACACAGGTATTTCCTTTATCTTTTAATTCATAGCATCAACCATTATCCTAGATTGCCTATTGTCCTAAAGTAAATCTTTGGTATATTTAGAGGGGAACTTGATGTAAAAAAATAGAAAAGCTTGAACCAAAAGTATGGTTGGTTTTTATTCTTATTTTTGTAAACCAAGGTAGCACATATTTGGTTGTTGCTTTCATTTATACATTCGATTCTAATATTCAACAATAAATCCAAGAAGTAAGTTTCTTTTAAGGTAGGTTAGTTGATATTATCCTTATTTTGCTTGATAGGAGTAGAGAGAGTATAAAGTAGCCAAGATTAAACAAGTAATGGATGTTTGAGCCAACCTTGTAGCACGAAATTATCGAAGCGGCTTTTAATTGTTTACAAACCAATGACCGAATGCTCATTTCAATGTGAAAGAACTTTGGCTTTAGAGGTGAATCAAAGAGATAAACTACGTAATAGTGATAATTTCAAAGAGATATAGCTAAAGCCTAAAGTAATTTCAGTAAAGCTAGAGACCTAGAGATTTATAGTTGTTTGGGAGAAATCCCTACATTCAGTATCAGTGCTTTTCTAATTTATAGTTATGTTCAAAGATACAGAAATATATTGGAACCTAATTAAGAGTTTTACCAATTTCTCTACTTTGGAAAAGTATTCATTGCCTTAGTACCTGAATTATCACTTGTTCATTTTCTATGGAATCCATAACTATTTATGACAGTTTTGCTACTCAACTATTGGTGGAGAGCGTTTACCATGGATTTCTGACCTGGCCAATCGAAGGGTTATGATTGGAACACTTTTCATAAACTGGTAGTGTTGAATAAGGTAGGTTGATTATGTGTTATTTGTTGATGCCTATCACTCCTTCCAAAAGCTCGTTCCAATGTTAACATGTGGCTTCACTAAATGTTTGATATTACATAGTTTCGTAGTATTGCTCTCTCCTATTATCCATGGTGTTTGTTCCTAGTAATCTTCCTTTACCATGTTAATTACTAAAATATTGAGTGAACTTCTTGTTAGATCTCTGCATTTGACCCCTTGCACTCGATTTTTTTGTTATTCAATTAATATAATAATGATATAAATATTTATTATTTAATAAATTTGGCTAATGCTATTTTACTATTTACATAATAAAACATATATAATTAAAATCCAAAATAATCTAGTATATAATTCCCTTGATATCGACTATAAAGACAATGTAATGAATGAAAATGTGTAACACTTTATACCGGTTGGATTGTTTTGCCAAAATGACACAAAATTCTGTAACACCTCATATGTTAGGGTGCCTGAAGAAGCAACCAGTAGTACTGCTTTAGCCTAAAATGGGAGAATTGATACCAAATAGTCTTAGACATTAAGAGTTAAAGGTTCTTCCTTCAAAAGTTGAACATTATGCTTCACAGAAATCTAGAATGGGTTATGGTAAACTTCTGCTGCTTGGAATTGATTTTGTAAATAATTGAGGTCTCCCATAAAGTATTTCCAACTAATATGAGATTAAATTAATAATAAAAATTCATTAAATAGTAACGATAGGAATTTAATTAAAGGAATTTAAGGGAAATTTAATTCATTAAGTATGGGACACTTAAAAAGATTAATTAAGAGAACCATGGTAGTTAGTGAAACTAAAATTGACAACAAAGATAAATAAAATAAAATAACATGATATAATAAAAAGAATTTTATATTAAAGATTAAGAAATAAGAGATTTCAACCTAAGCCTAAATTATTAACTCTTGTACCTCTAACCATAATATTCTCGTCATTTACATTTGTTTCATGTAAGCTAGTAAAAGAAAACAAGGTCTCCTTTACCTTGAGAGGAGGAAGATGAAAACTAAAACAAAAAATCAAAATTTTTATTTCTAGAGAGAAGAAAAGGACTTTAACCAATTTGAGTTAGGTGAGTAACACTTTCCCTATTTCTGATTTCTATATTTTTAGATTTGGATAAACCAGCTTGTTTTGTTGATTTAGATAATGATAGTCATGTTTTGATACTAATAATGGAATGATTTTGTACATGATTGGGTGTTCAATGATATTATTTTTTGATATTTTATGGGCAAATATGAATTAGACATCTCCAAATGGTTTAAAATTTTAATGTGATGTTTATAATAATAGAATTGACATGGTTTTTCATTTTCCTAATTTTCAAATGAGAAAAATATTTATTATGAATTTTCTAAGATGAAAATGAGAAGTTTTGGCTGTAAATTGATATTTAAAAACATTAACATTTAATATTTTGGCTTGAACTTTTACACATATAAAGAAGGTGTTTCGTAGAAAAATTGGGAAGTTTTGGAAATTTTTAATGATTTTTTGAATTGATTTACATTAAATTGTAAGGCTAAAAATACTCTTAATTAATGAAATACTTAGAGAAAGAGATTAACTGAGGAGTAATTAAAGGAACAAATCACAGTTGATATCTAAATTTTCTCCAAAATGTAAAAGCAATGAATAAGCAAACGACTTATAAGGGATTAGTCAAAAAGTAGTTACAATATTAGGAAAATGTTGGTTTTCTACTTAATTACAAATTTAGCATTTTAAACATGCGATAACCTAAGTTAGACATGTACAGCAAAAAATGATGGACATGTGATAGCCTTCAAGTTATATATGGGATAACATTAAAGTTAGACTTATGATAGCCTTAAAAACTAAACATGTGATAGCTATAGGTTTAGAGTTACAATAGCTTGAACATCATTAGCTTTAGAAGTCTGATAGCATTAGAGCTTAGATAACTTTAAAGGTGCGATAGCACTAGAATATAGATAGCTTTCGAAGAGCGATAACACTAGACATTCAATAGCATTAAAAGTGCGATAGCACTAGACCTTCGATGGATTAGACGTGTGATAATACTAGACTTGTGATAGCCATTACAGACGGGTAATTGCACTAGACTTGAGATAACTATTTTAGATGTGTGATAGCATTAGACATGCAATAGCTAGTACTTAGAGCCTAACAACATAGACATGTGATAACGTGGATATGCATTAGCTTAGATATGTGATAGTTGGGTATATTATAGCTTAGATATGCGATTGTTATATATGAGATAGAAAATGGTAATAAATCTTAATTGAAATAACTGAATTTTGGGTAGCATTTTGGAAGCAAGATTCTAAAATGTTAGACTTGAGATTCATAGTAATGATATTACTTCAGTTAATATGCAATAACTTATGTACAGATGGAAATGGCTAAGGTTAGGAATGCTAAGGAAAGGTAAGTCATATCATTTAAAAGGAAAGCATAAAAATGTTTAATCTAAACAAATGAAAGATTTTGACCTAAAATTGAGCTATGAATGTGTAGCGCACACAACTAATAAATGAAAGTAATGGATGAAACCCAAGATCTTAAAATATTCCAACTTATGGAGTTTTCGAATGGCAAGGCGCCAAGGCTTTGTGAAGCTATAATTTAATGGTTATAACAAGATGTCAAGACATAGTGAAGTCTAAAATTCAATGGTATATGACAAGGTGCCAAAACTTGGAAAGTCTATTGGATTTAATTCAGAATTTTTTATTTTATGTGTAAGTAACATCAAATGGATGTAATCTAATAAATGAATCAACAACACGATACGAAAATATTTTAGGACCAGTAGGAGCGCTTGATGCTTAGTAAGATGCTTGTTAGAATGTATTCAGAGTGCTTAAATTAAATATCCTAAGAGTGTCGGGGTGGCCGCAGTCAAGGTGTCTCCTAAGGTGGATGAGTGGTCATTTCACCGATGATGTTGTTTGAGTAAAAATTGAATTATTGATATATAAACCTAGGGAGGTAATCACTAAATAAATTTAAGGATATTTTCTTGGTTAACACTTGAATATAGCCTAGATGATGCATGGGAGTGTGATTAATAATCATATGACATGGTTCATGAAATGTTGACAATCAAAGGTTATACTTATGTTGAGATAGACGAATGCATGATATAGTTCATAACTATATATTTAGTATACTATATACAGACATCTAAAATGATGCTCATGATATGACGATTTTTCACATGATATGATGAGATTATTGTTGTTGTTTTAGTGAGGGAATAACCTTTTCTGCTAAGCGGCGTGGTCTCACTATATTTTATGTGTAACGACCTGGAATTTTACCATTTTAATTTTGAATATTTAATTTATTTCAAATATTTAAATAATTTATTTAAAAGGTTAATAACTTCTTTTAATTAATAAATAGTAATTTTAAAATTTTCATAGAAAAATATACAAAAATAAATAATTCAAATAAATATCGATAGTAGGATCGAAAATCGTTTTATCGATAAACGGACTTGAAATGCATGAATTTATCATCCTGAGGCACTATCTAGAATTTCGATGGAAGTAATGTCATCGGGACCAAAATAATGAGTTGTTCTATGCCGACGAGTTCCATGGCAATCGACGTGCTATGTGATAGTGCGACCTCGAAAATTGTAATGTTTTAATTGGAGAATAATTATAATAAATAATTTATTATAAATATACATTAACGATGACTCTTCTCTCTCACTTTTCTTTTACCCTTTTCTCGCATTCATTTATAGTAAATTAAATCTAGCCATCATCTTCCCATAATTTTTCCTAGAGACTTAGGCAACAAAATCGAGCGACATTGAACCTGTTAAGTTTATACAAGCAAAGGTTTCAAAACCACATAGCCAATGATAGGTGTAGCACTGTTTTGAAAATTGTGACTTTGTGAGGCCGAATTTGGTTTCCTCTTCAACGGTGATTTAAAGGGAGTTAGGCGATGTGGTGGTCGCCATTGTGTTTCTCACAGAAGGCAAGCTTGAGGTGAAATTCCGAGGTAGTGCGGTTGACAGTAGAAAGCCACGATATCTTACGTCAAAAGAGGAAGGGAGCAAGTTGTGATTTGTAGGAGCTGACCGAGCTTTAAGTTTTTGGGTGGGATGTAAAGCACTTGCGAAGTGGAGTGCAAAGGAATTGGCGTGGTCGAATTTTTGGAGAATCTAGGGAAGGATGGAGAAGAGAGGATCGGCTGATTGTGGGGTTTGTGTATCACTAGTGCATGACCGTGCAAATTTGATTTTGGGAGGGAGATGGATTAAGCGTAATTAATTAACTAAGTTAATTGATTTAAATTTTAATTAATCAAATTCTTATAAAATTCATATCTTCTCTATACGAGGTCCAATCGAGATGTGTCTTTTGCATTGCTCTCGTAGGAGCGTTATCTATATATTAGAGTGGATTTCGTCAAGTACGGAGAAAGTGGGATTTTCAGCTAAAATCAAATGGCGTTCGTTTTAGACTATTGAGGAACATGTAAACGTCAACTGGAAGTTTGGTTAGTTAACTCACCTTTGGATGAACACTATATGATATATATAGTAGATATAAATTATTGTTGCCTGCGAATGATTTCTTTATTTGGTTTGGTTGAATTCCCGCTTTGAAAAGCAAATGACATATGAAATGAAATATAGGTAATATAGGGAATATTGTAGAGGGATCTGGATTCTTTGCCACAATTGATTTTAATTTCATCTATTTACTTATTGTATAAATTATTGAATGATAATGTTTTTTTCTTTGGCCATATTGGATATGACTTTGGTACGTTGAAAAGTCGAAGCTTTTAATTATAGCTTATGCAAGCACTTGTTGGGTGTTATGGCAACATTGGCCTCATTTTAGTATTTTGAAAAATACTTTTATTTGCTGTTTTGATTTGAAAATGGTTTTGATGTGGAGAACGATTTTTAAATGTGATATTTGGAATTTTCTATGGCATTTTATTGACAAATAGTCTTTGGACTTCTCTATTTTACTCTAACCTTTTTGTTAGTGTTTCTTAATTTATATAGAAATGTTTAGAAGTATTTTGAAAAGTCTTTATTTTAAAAAAAGGTTAATAAAATAATGGATGTTTACTTTAAATAAAAAGTGAATTACCTTTTATAATAAAGTGATTGTATTTTAAAAGTAGCTAGAATGTTTTAGAATAAATATTTGGGAAATGCTTTATATAAATGCTATAAAAAATAGATTTATAAATGGTATTTTATAAATAAAAGAACAGATTTGTAAATAATGTTATAAAAGGAAATGATATCATTTGGATAAATTGGAATAATAAATCACCTTTGTGAATTCATAGTGATATATGGAATGATCATTTTATGGAAATGTTTGGTCCTATTTTGAAATCGAAGATTTCTGATAAGTATGTGAGATTTAAAATTAAGAGAATTATAAAAGAAGTTTGATAAATAAGATTGGAGACTTATAAAAGGAGTTTTATAAACAAATTTGGAGACTTAAAAAAGTTTTATAAATAAATTAAGAGATATATAAAATAAGTTTTATAAACAATTGTAAAGATTTATAAAAGGAGTTTTGCAATTATATTTGTAGATTTATAAAAGAAGTTAACAAATAGAAAGGTGATTTATAAATGAGCTTTATAAATATGAAAGAGATCTATGAAAAGGAGTTTTATATAATGGAATGTGATTTGATTTCAATAAATGATCATTTTAAATTATGGTGGTATGGAAAGTATTCTTTCCATACTCAACACCAAATTCTAAGGCTTGGGCACTCGCTCCTATCCTAAGAATCAAGAATCTATGTCGATCCGAGAATGGTACGCTAACTTGTCGGACTATATTGTTAATCGAGGGATAGTAAAAGTTTGAAATCGAATAGCGGTGGTAAGTATATTTGGTCTATTTTTCTTATGATCCATTTAATAACACCAAAAATATACATAAGTACGGGTTTGTAAGGAAATTTTTCTTAAGATTTTATGAATATACTTATATAGTTGAGCTAACTATATGGCTACATTTTCTAAATATTGAATGTGTAGTGTTTTTGTGAATATACTTATACTGTTGTAATAAGTATATAAAAACTTTTCTAAGTTTTGAAAGTGAAATGGTTTGTGAATATACTTGAACCATTGAGATAAGTATATAAATATTTTTCAAGTATTGAAAAGAGTAGAGACAAAGACATGACAAGAGATACACTACAGTGGTTGCTCAAAACACATGACAAGAGACAAAGACATGCTGATAAATATTGCATACTCAAATGGAGGTTCTGTCACTTTTGGAGATAATTCCAAAGGGCTCTATCATCGGCAAAGGCGATGTGAGCAATTAAGGTACATCTGATTACTTCTTATTACAAACGTTTTATTAGTAAAGAATCTAAAACATAACCTATTAAGTATAAGTCAATTATGCGATAAAGGTTTTAAAATATCCTTCTCAGAAAATAAATGTAGTATCCTTGATCAAAATCAAAATCTTATTTTCGAAGGAAATAGAGATAAAAACATCTACGTTTTGAATAAGAAACTTAATCAGAACTCGGTCATGTTTTTAATTGCCAAAGAAAATGATCCCTAGATATGGCACAAACGATTCTGTCATATCACTTTCAAAAATATGAATAAAATTTCTTAAAATAATCTCGTAAAAGGATTACCAACGATGAATTTTAAAGTTAATAATTTATGTGACTCATGTCAATTAGGTAAATTAACTAAATCCTCGTTTAAATCTAAGAAAGTTATTTCGACATTACAACCACTTGAATTACTTCATATGGATTTATTTGGACTTACTAAAATTCAATCCATAAATCACAATAAATATGTATTTGTAATAGTTTATGATTTTTCTAGATATACATGGATTATCTTTATGAAAAATAAAAGTGATACTTTTGAAAATTTCAAAACATTTGTTAAACAAATTCAAAATATAAAAGGTACTAGAATTAAAAATATTAGAAGTGATCATAGAGGTGAATTTGAAAACATACTATTTGATAACTATTGTAAAAAGAAAGAAATATTTCATAATTTTTCGTTTCCTAGAACTCCACAACAAAATGGAATTGTAGAACGTAAGAATCGAACTCTACAAGAATGTGCAAGAACTTCAATGAAAGCACGTTACCAAACATTTTTGGGCAGAAGCTGTTGCAACTACCTATTATGTTTTATATCATGTCTCTATTAGACCCCTCACTAATAATACACCTTATGAACTATTTAACGGTAGAAAACCAAACATATCTTATTTTAAAATATTTGGTTCAAAAATGTTTTGTATTAAATGCCAAATATCAGCTTGGCAAATTCGATTCAAAATGTGACGAAGGTATATTTCTTGGATATTCGAATCGAAGCAAAGCTTATCGAATTTTCAATAAACGAACTAATACTATGAAGAAACACTGCATATTTCTTTTGATGAGAACTCTAAACTTATTTTAAAAACAAATAATGACAATGATTTACCTAATAATAATAAAACAAATATAATAATAAACAATTCAAGAGATGATGACGATATTGTTTATAATTCTAAAGAAGATGAAAACATTGTAAATAATTTAGAAATAGAAATATTACTAATACAATAAGATCTCCTCGAAGAATCTTACAAAATCGTCCTACAGAAAATATAATTGGAGAAATAAATTCAAATGTTCGAAGTAGAAATCAACTAAATTTAATGGGTAATGTAGCTTTTCTCTCAACTATAGAACCTAAAAATACTAAGGAAGCACCATCCGATGAAAATTGGATTATTGCTATGCAAGAAGTACTAAATTAGTTTGAACGAAATGAAGTTTGGGAACTAGTACCCAAACCGACTGATCAGACTGTTATAGGAACTGAATGGGTTTATAAAAATAAAGCAGACGAATTAGGAAATATAACAAGAAACAAAGCGAGACTAGTACATAAGGATATAACCAGGAAGAAGGAATGGACTACGAAGAAACATTTGCTCCAGTCACAAGACTAGAAGCAATACGAATCTTATTAGCGTGTGCATGATTTAATAATTTTAAACTCTATCAAATGGATGTTAAAAATGCATATTTAAATGGCTGTATTGAACAAAACGTTTATGTTCAACAACCCCTTTATTTATTCGTGAAAAATACCTAGATTATTTCTATAAACTTACAAAATCTTTACATGGTTTAAAACAAGCACCGCATGCTTGGTATGAATGCCTTAAAAGCTATCGAATTGACTCAGGATTCGAAATAGGAAAATTAGATCAAACTTTATTTATAAAACATTCTAAAAATGATATTTTGATAGTTAACATATATGTCGACGACATTATATCTGGCTCAATAAATAATGAATTATGTAATGAATTTTCTAAAATATTGACGAGAGAATTTGAAATGTCCCATATAGGAGAATTATCATATTTCTTAGGCCTTCACCATATTCTACATATCATACCGGATATACTCCAGATAAAAAGAAAGGGAAAAAGATGATCGACATATCTTCAAACACTAAGCAAAAAATAGATGAATTACATCACTATCAACAAGAATCATTGATGCTTCAACGTGAAATGTACTACGAGCAAAAGATTAATTCCAGACGATTAGGAATTATCGAGCATATTGCTATGAAATTTTGCGCAGCCTCTTCACATCCAATAGACAAACATGATGTTTCGCCTATTAGACGACCTTCGACTTTGCCCCCACCCGACCACTGGTCTCAACCAAATTCATGAGATCGGAATGAAGCATCGAATACTCGTCGCAAGCAACTACAGGGCTACAAAACGCCTAGCCCTTCAAACTAAACAATAGTTGTTATTATTTTTTTATTATTTTGGGATAATTCTACTAAAGTATGTACGCTTTGTTTTCAGAATAATTAATTTCTTTTTCATATCATTAACTTGTTTACTAGTTATAGTACTCAAAAATAAACTTACAATATTAATATGTACTAAAATTTATAAAAATTTTACTCAACATACACTGATTGGGAAAATTCACCCAAGTCAGTCGACTGAACCACGGTGTCAGTCGACTGACACTGAAGAATTTTTTGTAAAAAAAGGCATGGCCAGTCGACTGCCATAGTGGCTTAGTCAACTGGACCAGAAGATGAATTGCACATACGCCAGATTAAGTCGACTGAATCAAGCATTCAGTCGACTAAACCAGAAGGTCAAAATTTTGCTAACTTCTATATACAGTCACTAAACCACTGATTCAGTCGATTGAATGGTGAATCTGAGCACATTTACTGCTCTTACCCACTCACTTTCCACCTCCAACTTCTACTTTCTTTTTCTCTCACCACTCTCATCTCAGATTTCATAGTTTTCCAAAACCCTAGCTTTTCACAAAAACCCAATTTTTATTCCTCCAAACATTCGAATTAGTAGCTCCTAAGAGAAAAGGACAATCTTCTTCTTCTTCTCAACCTCCTTCAAAGGAGCAAATCCAACAATGGCTATTTGATGATACCACAATTAGGAGACGAAGAAGAATGCAAGATTCTCATATCTTTGAAGGTTTGTTTGTAAAGTTTTTCGATTTCTCTCGGTACCATATATAAGAACTGGCTCGAAGGAGCAATTTGGAATCTTTATTCAATATTTATGATAATAAGCATAAAATTAATCAAATAATGGTCAAATTATTCTATGAAAATCTTAACTTGGGTCACCAAACCATTCAAAATCAACAAGATTGTGTATGGAGCCTAGTTTATGGAAAATTCGTCCTTTTCTCCTTACATCTAATGGCACACATTTTGAGATCCAAAAATGATGGTATAGAATTGAATAATGTTGATTGTAATATGGTCATTCGTGACCATATAAGTCATTTATATTTAGAAGGCGACATGCACCAAATTAAGTTCATGTCTTCTAGACCAAAGCAAGAATTATACATCGTGCGTTGATGAAAACCGTAACTCCGTGAACCGAGAGTTATGAACTTGTTTATGAACATAACTTTAAAGCCTTGTACGCTATCTTTGGAAACATTAAAGTCAATTGGCTACGATTAATTGACTCCTTAGCGTCAATAATGGCTAGATGAATGTCATCTATTATGGTGAATATATTATGTGACTGCTAAAGGCATGTGAGATTCCGAAACCTGACTCGTCGGATTCTACTGTTGGGTATTTAAATTCTTGCACTTTAGCATTAATGAACCTACCAGTTGCTCGACCTCATCCTATCATTTCTTTCGAAGAATGGACCCAACGAAAATTATCTCAAGCTCAAGCATAACAACATGGTGAAGCATCTCAGGTCCATCCCACCAAAGATCAACTCGTCATCAATAATACGAAATTTTGATTCCTAATCAGGCCAAATGAGTCGATTTCTATGATATGTCGTAACCAACATATCCTTAAAACCCATATCACTAAAGTAGGAAAAAATCTTGATATGGTTAAAGGATTTTTTATGAAGTTATGGCAACTATTTCATGTTCATCTGGCACTTCCACAGCTACAATAGGCGATTCGGGTAAGCAACCCGTCTTCACTTGGTCATCCTCTTCCGACGATCAAGCAAGCAGTATTGACGATGATGGAGATGAAGTCATTAGTGGTAGTCAAACATTGCATGACGACAGGGGTAAGCAAAGGATGGAATGAGTTGTTATTCTATATTATGCAAACGTTAGTCTTTATTTTATGGCTTGTATTAAAACAATCACTCATTTCGTATTTCAAGACTCTTATTTATGGTTGTTTAATGTATGAATGGTTGTTTACTTCATAATATCTATGACATTATGGCTCTATACATTTATATTACTTATTCCATTTTGTCTATGACAAAGAGGGAGAAATTTTATTACTAACGTTGAGAATGCAGGATATAGAGTGTCAAAGATTCAGGGGGAGTAAGTATTTATATTATATATATAGTCGAAATCTGTATTTATTTACAGGTTGTCATCAATTAAAAAGGGGGAGAATGTTGAGACTTGGTTTTGATTCATGACACAAAGCTATCATTATGACATATAGCTTTGACGACTGCTACGACAAAAAGAGAATATATACTACAAGGAGACAAGACTTCAAAACCGGCGCATCAATTTTATTATTTTAGTTTTGAGTCTTAGATCAATTTTGTTAAAATCTCTCCTGGTTTACGTATATATTAGCTTGTATATTCAATCATCTTATTCTTAAATATTTTACACATATATAAGCATATAAAATATATAAAAGTGTTTTAAAGTTATATATTATATTACTATACTTGAAAATTTTGTGCAAATTGCACAAATTTTACAAGGTCGGTCGACTGACCCCTGGAAAATCTGTGCAACATGCACAGGTGCATAGATATTCAAATATATATATATATATATTAATTTCGTTTGAATATTCAGTCGACTGACCCAGAAGCTCTGTTCACTGAATTTTTACAACGGCTACTTTTTCAAAAGACACGACTATTTGTGAAGAGTTACGAATCTCTACGAAAAGATTTGGACGTAACACTTCAATCGAAAGTCTTCACCAACAGTCGCTGCTCTTTAACCTCTATAAATACATACTCTAACTTGATTCCAAATTACTGAACTATCAATGAATTTTCTTATCTTTCTAATCTAACTCTCTTGGATCTATTTGCTATAATACTTTCAATTATTCTGCATTAAAGCAATATTATACCTTTCTATTCTTCATAAACTTCAAATATATATATTTATACTCGAGGAGAAGATTAAAGGAAGGGTGTAATACAAGTGACAAATCCGTGTTATTAAAACAGACAAAGTCAAAACAATTTTTTGTATTTGTTGAAGTCATGTTCTGCTGCTCAGGCGTGTGAAGTCCTCTTCGGCTGCTGAGGTGAAATCATGTTCTGCTGCTCAGGTCCCTGTTCGGCTGCTCAGGGATTGTATAGACCTGTTCCTCCGGGTTAAGTGAGGGTTGTTGTTCTAGTGAAATTCCTGAAGGAGTCTGGGACTGGACATAAGACGGCGCTTCGAACTAGCGTAAAAATTCTTAGTGTCATTTTACTTTACTACTTTTATATTCCGCATTATTTACTGTATAACTATCATCAATATACCCTGTGTTGTCATATGTCCATATTACACAATCCATAGCACAGTTTCTTTCGAAAGGTTATAAATCTCTTTACAAAATATTAGGCCCCTGCCATTCGAAACACTTAAAAACTTCTCTTTCGAAACCTTTTGAATGTAATAAATTATTACTTATTAACTCCTAGATGCATTGCTTTGATAACCATTGAAAGTACCCCTTTAGAAATTTTTGGAATTATTCCTTCCGAAACCATTAAAAGCCTCTCCTTCGAAACTACTGGGTTTATATCTAAAAATATCATTTTGCGTCAAAGTGAATATAAACGTAAGTATCTATTTTGAAACCATTCTTTATCATATAAAAGTATTGGGTAAAACTTGATGGCGTCGGCGCCATCCGTTTTGAAAGCTTCAAATCATTTAGGTACATTGAAGATTAGCATCGAAAACCCCTTTCGAAGCCATTTCCTTCGAAACCCTTGAACCCTTTTGAAAACATTTAGAAAGTGGCTTAGCATAAGTTTAAAACAAAGACACCTTTCGAAAGCATTGATAACTTCAGTAAACTCGAAAGGCAAAAGAACACGGTTGGATCTCGACCTAGTCGGAACCACTACTTTCGAAAGCATCATTTTTATAAGTAAAGAAACCCATTCGAAAGCTTATACTTTAAACATAAGATGGCAACCCCGTTCAAAGATTTTAGAAAACCCCTATCGGAAAAAAGGGTCATTTTACTAGGTATCGACCCTATCGGAAACAATGCTTTTGACACTATACCTTCCGCCTTTCTCCAATCTGCTATGTACCATCTAAGTTATAACTTGTGGATTGTTTTCGGCCAGGGTTGATTTCGACTGAGATGGAGCAAAAGCATTGGAGTCGAAAAGTTGTTCTAAATAGAGGTGAAACTCACTTTTCTAGGTAAACCTCATTTAATATCAATTAAAGAAAACAGTTTCTAATTAACCTGCCCACGTGTAAACATGTAATTGGTCGCCTTAACTTTTCAAATTCTTTACCAAAATAACTGCCTCTTAGTTACAAATCTAAATCAAGCTTAATTTATCAAATAAGCTCTTCCATTAAGCATAACCAATATTACAAATCAGTCCTTCTTTTAAAATAATTTAATTTCCATAGTAATTCACTAGGAAAAATCCCAAAAAAATTAAAGAAATTCACTTTAACCATGTTATCTAACATATTAAAATTTCAGACCCAGATTCTCAATCAAATTTCTGAAATAAATTTCTAAACCCAATTAACCATTTTTTCCTTTGAAAATTTGTAATAAACTTTCCATAGCTTAGAAAATTATCAAAATTAATACCCAACTCCAAAACCATGTTTTACACAACACAAATATTTTCCATGGAATTTAAAGATCATTTTCAATCGATTTTCCCCTAAAACCGCATAAATCCTCATTTAAACAATCTTTTTTAAATTAACAAATTATAATTCAAGTATATCATCATCCAAATCATTATAAAAATGAATTTAATCTTAAATTCGAAAAGATATGATCATAAAACAAAATAGAGATGGTATGAATTATTATTCACCTTGGTCAAGATAAGGTGATTGGATTGAGATTTATTCCCCTTGCTTTAATTCCTTACTTGCTTTGAATTTCTCTTCTTTTCTTCCTTAATAATGGCCTGCTCTTCTTGATTTATGTTTGTTTTCTATTTCTGAACATGAATGGGAAAAATGAAATGTGAATGGGAATGAGAATATATATAAAGGTGAGGATTATGTGCAGCTGATTCCCAATATAACTTTATGTAAATTAATTAACTTTAAACCCATTTAATTAAATAAATTGAGCACGGCCTCTTAATTATTTATTCAAATCTCAATCCCCTTACCACTTTACATTTACATTATTATATTTAATTTATTTAATTAAATCTTCTAAATAATTTTATCAATAATTATGGGTGTTACAGGCTCCCCTCATTAAAGAATTTCATCCTTGAAATTCAGTAAGGACTAAATACTAAACATTGCAATCATCTGTAATGACTCCTAACAACCATACTAGCCTACCTGACTGGAAACTATCACTATAAATCTAATATAGACATACCATCAAAGCAGATCAAGATAAGTATCTCGAATCCTATCCTCTATCTCACAAGTACATTCTTTCTCGTTGTCGCTACACCAAACTTTCACTAAATTGACTGTCTTATTTCTTAATTTTTCTCATCTCTCGTTATAACCCGAACAGGTTGTCCAATAAATGTCAAATTAAGCTCTACAACTAAATCTTCCAACCCTGTCGGAGGAATAGTAGTCTCTGGATCATGCACAAACTTGCGAAGAAGAGACACATGAAATACATTATGGATAGTTGTCATACTACTCGGCAACTCAACTCTGTACGCGAGCTTTCCAATCCTCTCTAAAATCTAGAATGGACCAATATATCTCGGTGCTAGTTTTCTTGATTTCCCGAACTTACCACACCCTTCATTGATGATACCTTAATGAAAACCCTGTCTCGAACCGAGAACTTAAGGTCTTTACGCCTCTTTTCTGCGTAACTCTTCTATCTGCACTGAGCTTCCTTCATCCTTTCTTGGATCAACTCAGTCTTCTCAGATGCCTCCCAAACTAAATCTGGACCTAAGACCAATTTGTCTTTTGTCACCAACCAACATGATGGTGATTTGCATGGCCTTCCATCACAGCCTCAAAAGGCGTCATTCCTGTACTAGTCTGATAACAATTATTATAGGAAAACTCAACCAAATGTAGGTAATCTTCCCAAGATCCACCAAAGTCCAACACACAAGCTCATAATAAATCCTCGAGTACCATATTGAATCTCTCTCTCTCTCTTTGTCTGCTCGCCCGTTGAGGGTGATATGCAGTGCTCATCTTGAGCATAGTGCCTAGCACATCTTGTAGACTCTTCCAGAATTCGATAGTGAACAAAGCAACTCTATCACTTACTATGCCACTAGGAATCTCATGTAGTCTAACTATGTTCTACATGAACAACTTCGCTAAAACAGGTGTCGTCTTGGTTGACTTCACTGGAATGAAATGGGTACGCTTGTTCAACCTATCCACTATGACCTATAAATTTTCATTTCCTCTATTTGACCTTGGTGAACCGTCTATAAAATCCATGGAGATCAAATCCCATTTCCAAATTGGAATCTCTAAAGGTTGAAGCAATCAACTTGGCCACTGATGTTCGGCTTTCACTTGTTGACAATTTGCACACTGCCTAACCCACAAGCCAACTACCTTCTTCATACTTTCCCAATAGAAGCTCATTTTCATATCTTGATACATCTTGGTCCCTCCTGGATGAATTGTAAACTTGAATCGATGACATTCTCCAAGAACTTCTTTGTTCAAGTTCTCAACATCTGTAACACATAATTGTCCCTTCTTTCTCAACTATATTCTCTAGTTAAAAAAATCTTTTAGATCATTGATCTCAGTTCCAACCTAAAGCCTTTTGATCTTCTTGGCTAACAATGATCCGCCTTCTACTTAGAAGCAATTCTCTAGATCAACACTGGTCAAACTTCAAAACAGGACAACAAGGTAGTACACTGACTAGAACTAGCAATCAATCTTAACTTCACATTATAGGTAGTCAAAGCTTCTAAATCTTTCTACTCTGCCAACATAGCTAACAACACATTCTGATGTCTCCTGCTAAGAGCATCCGCTACCTTATTTCCTTTCCCAAGAGTATATTATATACCAAAATCATAAGCATCCAAAAACTCCAACCATCTCTGTTGTCTCAAATTCAACTCTTTTTGAGAGAATAAGTACCTTAAAGATTTATAATCTGTGTATAGCCCAAACCTCTCCCGTAAGAGATAATGTCTCTAAATCTTCAATGTGAAGATCGTCACTTCCAACTCCAAATCTTGAGAAGGATATCTCACTTCGTGCAATGTAAGCTATCGTGAAGCGTAGGCAATCACTTTATCCTTTTACATCAACACAGCTCCCAATCCATATCCACGTGCATCAATATACATCACCAACCCTTGGTTTTTGTCTGGAACTACTAACATAGGTGCATTAGTCTATAAATGATTTAATTCAAGCAATGCTTCCTCACATTTGTCGGTCCAAACAAACTTCACCTCGCTCCTAGTTATCTTAGTCAATGGCGCTGCTATCCATGAGAAATGCTTAATGAATCTTCGATAATAGCCAACACATCCAAGAAAACTTCTAATCTCAGTCACAGTCTCTGGTCTCTTCCAATTATTAACTACTTCTATCTTATCTAGATCAACTGATAACTCCTCCATTGAAACCACGTGACCAAGAAACTTAACATCTTTCTTTCAAAAATGATAATTGGAAAACTTTGCCTTTAGCTGATGCTACCTTAGCGTCTCAAGCACAACTCTAAGATGATCCTCATGCTCTCTTTTATCCTTAGAGTATAACAAAATTTCATCTACAAATACCAAGCTAAATCTATCCAAATACTCTCACAAGACTTGGTTCATCAAATCTATAAAGAAAGCAGGTGCATTCGTTAACCCGAATGGTATTACTAACCACTCATACGAATCATACTTAGACTGAAATGTTATCAAAGGAATATTGTCCTCTACCACTCTTAACTGATGGAAACTTGTTGCGAAATCCAATTAGGAAAACACTATGGCTCCACATACTTGATCAAATAGAAACAACAATTCTCGAAAAAGGATGCTTATTTTTTATCACCCTCTTGTTTCACTGATGATGGCCGATACACATCCTCAACGACCAATATGGTTTCTTGACGAACACCATGGCCGCACCCAAAGACGAACTGCTTGGTCTAATAAAATTTCTTCCTTCTAGATCCACTAGTTGCACCTTCAATTCCTTTATCTTGGACGGTGTCATCCTACTAAGTAGTCTACTTACAAGTTCAGCTCTAAGCACAAGATCTATCCAAAACTCAACAGCTCGTTTCAGTGGTAGTCCAATGACCGACTCAAAGACATTTGAAAATTGCCTTGCTACTTGAACCTGACTTAGTTCTTCTCCCATTTCCATTGCACTTAATAAAGCACAACGACTCCGGTCAGAATTCTCTACTGAGAATATATTTCAGTTATAATTATCAGGGTGTCTTAGTGATATCTCCCCATCTTGGCAAAATATCATGGCCTTATACCTTCTCAATCAATCCATACCCAAAATGATTATGAATTCTACGAAATCGAAAACATACAGACTGAATGCAAACTTATGACCTAACAAATCAGGTTCTAGCTGGTCACATCTCATCTCTAGAGTTACATACCTTCCTATTGGGTTCGCAACCCTTAAGGAAGTAACAAGGTATGTCTAAGCATAACCTATCAACCAAATGCTATGATATAAATGAATGTGATACACCGGTATCAAATAGTACCCTAACTGGTATACTCTGAATCAAAAAAAACCTTCCATCGTAGTCTTTCCTTTTTCAGCTGCAGTTGGCTTAGCGGATGATGGTCCAACAGCAAAAACCTCCCCCTTGTCTGCCCTAACTGGTTATGGACATTGATTCTTATAACGTCCAACTTGATAGCAATTAAAGCACTTCACATTCTTCTTATTTGTAGCCTTCTTCTCCTTGCTTGACTGGCACTCATTTAAATAATGACCCTTCTTGTCACGCTTGTAGCAAACTAACTCATCCTTTGCCTTCTTGCTAGCATCTCCCTTCTGGGCCCCCTTCTTTTTAAAGAACTTTCTCTTCTTTCCCTAAAAACCATGGGTTTCAACTGGCTTCTCTCTAGAAAAGCAGCAAGCATCTATTCATGGCGGATTTTTATCTCCACAACCACATTACAAGGATCACGATTATGGGTCAAGGATGCCCTAGCAAGCTTGGATCTCAGTCCCTGAATGAACCTCTCATTCCTTCTGATGTCAGCGTCTATAGTGCCAATACCTATATTGAGATAGCTCATCAAACTTAGTGGCATACTCGATAACTGATATCTCTTCCTGAAATAGATCCATAAACTTTCTCATCAACGCTGACTTAGTAACCTCGGATAAAAACCTCAGTGTAACCCCTAATTTCAAATAACATTATTCAGCAGATTTAATTAGAATAAATTAAATAGAATAATTTAGATAAAGAGACTGAGATTGATTAATAAACATGTAGTGGTTATGCTTATTAAATTAGATGAACTTATAAATTGTTAGGTGTTAGCTAATTAACATAAGGGCATTCAGGTAAATAGCCATCCATATTCCCACCGTTATACCATTTCCCTTATCCATACACATTAATTTTATCACAAGAAAAATTGTAAACGTTAGAAGGAGCAAGGCCGGACGTTAGCAAGAAAGAAAAAAAGAGAAATTCAGGTAAAACTTAGGATTCAAGCAAGACGAAACAATCTCAATCAATCTTCAATTTCCTTATCCAATCTAAGCTGAATAATAATGACTACATCTATATTTTTGGTTTTTTAATCATATGGTTTCAGATTTAAGGGATAAATTCTTTTTTATGATTTATTGAATGAAGATATGCTTGGTTTATGATTTATATAGTTTAAACAAGATGGTTTAAATGGTGATATGGATGGTTTTAGGGTGAAACCAAAGTTAAACGATTTTTAAATGCCATGGAAAAATTATATGTTATGGAAAACATGTTTTGGAGTTGGTTTTCAATTTTTATAATTTTCCAAACTGTGGAGAATTAATTATGAATTTTCAAAGTAAAATATGGTTATTTGGGTTTATAAATTTATTTTGGAAAATATATTAAGAATTTGAGTCTAAAATTTTAATATGTTAGATAACATGATTAAAGTGAATTTCTATAATTTTCGAAGATTTTTACTAAGTGATTTAGTATGGAAATTAAATTATTTTGAAAGGGAGACCTAAATGATTTAATTTTTTGTTAATAGGAATGATTAATTATTAAAAGTTAGCATGTTTTTAGATCTGAGAAAATGCAGTAAATTTCAGCAAAAAATTTGAAAAGTTTAATGTAACCAATCATGTGTTTACAAGTGGGCAAGTTAGTTACACAAGGTTTGCTTTGTTTGGTAAAAACTGCCTTTTTGCTGAGAAAATAGGGTTCCGCCTTCTTTAAAGGACCCTCCAACATAGACCTTCCACCTCCAACCTAGTTGAAACCTTCTAGGTCAAAACCAGTAAACTAATACATATGGTATCTTTTAAATGGTACGTAGTGGATTAGAGAAAGGTGGAAGGTAGGGTGTCGAAAGATAGCTTTCGAAGGGGTTGGTTCCTTTGTTTTATTATTTTTAAAAAAAGGGCTTGTTTGTTTATAAATGGGTTACGAAGTAGTCGAAACCAATGGTTTCGAAAGAGTATTTTAAAAAGGCTTTCGAAAGAGATTTGCCGCCTATGTTTTAGGGAAGTAGCTTCCGAAAGAGTTACTTAGATTTTGTTTAAAACTTTTTGAAGGGGTATTTTTGACTAAGTCGAAACCCTTCTGTGAATTAATGACCTTCCGATGGCGTTGAAGACATTAGTGTTGTCGAAAGGTTCGGTTGTTTTTATAATAACAAGCCACTTCCGAATGCTTTTGAAATGGATTAGGGCTTTCAAAGGAAACGGTTCCAAAAGGGGTTTTGATACCAACCATCAATTTTTTTAATACTTTCGAAAGGATGGTTTTGACACCATCAAGCTTCTCCAATACTTTTTTAATTAATGAATGGTTTCAAAAGAGATGCTTTTGCCTATGTTCACTATGATCTAAAACGAGGTTTTAAGTATAAATCCATTGCTTTCGAAAGGGTACTTTCAAATGTTTTCGAAGCCATGCTTCCATACTTATATGATAAAATTTTAACATGGTCAAAAGGTTTCGAAAGAGATGTTTTAAAGTATTCGAAAGATAGGAGCCAAGTGTTTTAAAGACAGATTTTTATGCTTTCGAAGGAAGTCATCTAATGACGTTGGAAGTAAGGTTCGAAGATTTCAAAGGTTTTAAAACCCAAACTCAAATTTTAAAGGAAAATCCTATGGTTAAAAATAGGAGGTTTGAAATGACTTTGAGTATGTGAATTTGAAGAAGTGTTGTCTTGATAAAAATATAAATTAAAGGGATTAACTATGTTTTATATGAAATGTATCTCAAGTACCTTAAACCACAAGGGTGGTATTTTTAAATGGTTATGTTTGCTTCTTCAAATATGAATATATTCACATGATAAAGAACCCATAATTGGATTTCGGGGGAAAAAGGGTAGAAGAACAAGCTAGGTTAACCCAGTAGTGAATATAAATTGATTGAACTCCTGAATGAGTTGTAAAAAAGAGGTAAAAAAGCTCTCATCTGTGGTTGCCATGACCATAAAAAATAACCCATTTTTTAATGACAACCCCAATCAGATTTCTAAGGGATCTTCTTCTCCCCTCCTTGATTCTTCGGCTCCTCCTCTCTCTTCTCTCTCAAATCATAAGGATAAGCCTCTAGACCAAGAAAATTATGGTTCTCAAATGGTTGGAAATCGCTGCAAGGGTCAACCAGCAAGATATCAAAGGCTAACGCAAAGGCTACAGTTAATATTCTGGCAAGATCATAGCCCAAAGGGAAAAGAATTAGCCGAAATTATAATCGTCGAAAGATAGGGAACAAACTAGTCCTCAACGCCTCAAAAACTCGTTCAATCGACACTACCAATCTAGAAAAACCATCATCTTCTTAGGTAGATTTAGTTAAGAAAGACAGGATTAATACTATTGTAAATATGAATTATTCGGCTCCTATCAAATTAGGAGATAAGAAAATTGTTGTTGTTAAAGAGAAGATTAGCCGAAGAACTGAGTATAAATGGAGCAATTCTATAGTCTCCTATGTATTTGGATATCATCCCTACTATCATAATAGGGAATTTGTGTTTAAAACATGGAACCCAGTAGGCAATTTTGAGATCTACACTAGAAATAATAGTTTTTCTATTATCATATTCTCAGATGAATCTGACTACGGCAAAATTATTCAAAATGGCCCATTCTTTATTAATGGAAAGCTTATAATCTTGTAAAGTGGAATAAGAGAATGGTTTTTGATCGTGGTCTACTTTCTTTTTATCCAATCTGGATAAGGCTACAAGAATTAAATCTCAGATTATGGGATAGGGAAACTTTTGTTGCTATTGCTAGTGTTGTAGGTAATCCGATAAAGCAAGATGAGCCTATGACCAATGAGACCAGACTCTGCTATGCAAGAATCTAGGTTGAAAGCAGGGAAACATGTGCCACATTAATAGAAAGAAAGTTCAAAGATGGCAATCAAACAAGTCATTGGTTTGATCCTTGGATCAATGGTAAATCTTTAATTAATTTTTTAGGATGGAGTAATCTCCAATATTTTGGAAAAGCCAATGCATAAGTAGATAGCATCATCAAAATTCATCTTGGAAAACACAATCTCAATCAAAGGCTTCCATTTTTAACTCCACAATTAGTAAAATTGAAATTGATTCAAGTCAAGATGAAGACATTTGGAGTTGGAAATAATCATCCAAAGGAAATTCTCTTTCAAAAACATGTGGGAATTCTTTAAAGGGGAGGAAATGGAAGTAGATGGTTCAAAACTATTTGGAATTCAACTAATTGCCTAAAAATGGTAATCTTCACATACTTTGCAATTCTAAACTGATTATCAACTAGAAAAAAATGTGCAAAATGGGAAAAAAGCAATGAAAACATCAACTGCCTTTTTTGCAAAACAGAAATTGAAAATGCAGACCATCGCTTCTTTGACTGCCAGTATTTAAGGTACATTTGGTTCATAGCCAAAAGGAAAATCAACCCATAATCAACACTTGGATCTCCAAAGTATCAAAGATAGCATCCATCATATTTAGTAAATTTTCAAAGATAGGAAAATAGAATTTAACAAAGCAATTGTAGTTCTTACTACAGCTGTTTATTTATTATGGAAAGAGAGAAACAACAGACTTCACAGTAAAATAGAAACGGATAGCATCCAAATATAAAAGGCCAAAAGGCTAGCAAAACAAAAAACAACACCAACCAAAGTCACATTATCTATGATTCTAAAAAATTCAAAGAATCAGCTGAGAAATACTTACAAAGGGGAAAATTTCCCACTGAGTCTTCCCTTTAACTTAATAGCAATTGCTATTTAAGAAAGCCACCAAATCATCATAGTACCAATGCTCCAATTGAAGGCAGCCACTCCATTATCCAAAGCAGAAAACATTCGTATAAGGAAAGTAACCATAATTATGTTAGTTTCAAATCAAACGATATAACTAATCCTATTGCTAACAATATTGATTTGCCTGATTTGAATATGAACTACCCCTAGTTCAACCCCGAGTCTTTGCAGAATTATAACTGGCACCTTTCAAACAAAATCATCAGATCAAGCATTGTTGGCTTGAGAGCTAAGTTTATGAGTAACAACAGTCACTTATTTGATTTGTTTCAAAAGGAAAGCACAGACAAAATTACTAGAGATGCTCCTTTTGAATCACAACCCAATGCCTGCAAGGGAAGTAACAAGGCTATTGTTAATTATAATTCCATCGATCTAACTGAATCATACGCTACTTTTAGTAATTTTTAACTGATTCCAATAGGATGTGTTACAGACGTGTGGACCAAGACAACAAGTTCCTTATGGCCATCATCGATCAAAGATTAGGATATTCCTTTTACTTAAGCAAGCTAAATAACCAGATCTATCACTTATCTGACAGGGTTAATGGAGAAGCCAAATCCATCTACTATGGATTCACAGCTACAAAGCTTGAGGTTCCTATGGCTAATAACGTTATGCATCTTCTTGAAGCTGAAACAAAAGCAACCCATTTCGATTTACTCACGAAATCCTCAAACTTGGATGCTTCCACTAAGATCTCCTCGGATCCAAAGTTCAATGATATTTTTGATAGCAAAGCGACTAGCTTTTTGGAGACGTAGACAAAAACAGCCCATCAAAGCTATTTTTGCCCTGTTCCAATGACTCAAGGGCTGAGCTACAAAGCTACGAAGGAGTGGAAGCCTCCTTGAAGCTTATCTTTTATTTATTTATGGATCGTAGGTTGAATTTTTGTCTACCATTTTTCTTTCTTTGTCGGTGTTGAAGTTTATGGAGGTGTTGTATTATTTGCCTTATCTATTTTAAGGTTAGATAAATGAGAGTGAGGCGGTCTGTGTTGTTCGGGTTTCCTATCCATTTCCACTTTGTGCACTTGGGCCTTATTTAACTCAATTTTGAAATAAAACTCCTGAATGAGTAGAATTGCGTCTAGGGAGTCAGGGAGACTAAAGTATAAGATGCCCAAAACTTGAAGTTTTTTAGAAGATAGGTTCATATTAATCCCATGAAAATTATGATTATGTCATTATTAGAGGTAACCAAAAAGTTCATAGTAAACCCATGAAAACTATTAAGGTAGGTTGGCAGGGCAAATTGGTTTGTAGTGAAACCACGAAAACTATATCCGAATTAAGAATTTACATCAGTCAGTTGGTTTCTAGTCAACCCATGAAAACTAGGATAAGAAGAAGTTAACGAAGACATTAGTAGGTTTCTAGTCAACCCACGAAAACTAGGATGATAAGTGAGTTACTGGATAAATCCAGAGGTTTCTAGTCAACCCATGAAAATTAGGATAAGGGATTAGTTACTGGAATGACTAATAGGTTTAGGGAGACCTATGAATTAATTAAGTTAACCAGCAATGGCCTATAAGTTCTTAGTTATCCAATGAAAATTTATAGGATAATAGTGATCCTAAAAACTATGATTTATAATAGGGTGTCAACTTAAACTGGGGATGAGAAATCCTAAATGTTTTTATATACGCATAGAATCGTAATATTTTGAAATGTATGTTTTTAATCATTGTGGATGCAGGAGCATAGTATGTGGTTTTATAAAGGTTTTAAGATACTAGTGAAGGAATAACACGCTCTGTTAAGCGGTGTGGTCTCACTAGATATCTAAAAGGATTGAAATGTTAGATTATTATTCATACTAGGCTTTATGTCTAACTCGAAGATTTTGCTTTCCCCTCAAACTTTTGGGTACTTAGTTGATTTTGAGTAGTTTAAGGTTTAAGGTTTCCAGGTTCTCTTCTTAGACAAATAAAGCTTCCGGTGTCATACAGGAGGTAGTTGTTTAGATTTTTATTTTTCCACTATGTATTTGGATGTAAAGGCAATATTATTAGCCTTACTATATACTCTGATCAACCAACAGGGCATCTTCATATGTCGCTCTTGGTGCATATGTAATAATTATATTTTGCTGAATGTGGTTAAAGTTTTTGGGATTATGTAATGAACATCAAATATTTTGAATGGAATGTGGAAAGGTGTTTTTTAAAATTGTTAAAAAATTTCTATATTTTTGTGATCTGTGTATCAATGAATCTAACACCGCCATATTTGGTTACCAAAGATTAATAATTGTGGATGATTGTAGCATCCGTAACTGTTAGTTTTGGCCTCCAAGTAGGGGGATGTTATCAGTTGGTATCAAAGTAGAGGTATGAAACTTTAAAAGAAAAGTAAAACCTAAAAGCTTTTTTGAAACATAATCCAATGAATTTGCAAAAATATGATTGGAGTTCGGGTTAATGCTATAAAAACTTACTTGTATTTGATATATAGATATATATATACCTAAGTATGTATTCCCCTCTCTCTTAGACCATTCTTCTGTATCTTACTAAGGTTCGTATATAGATTTACGAGAAAGAGGATATGGAAGCAGGAAAATGAAGAGGAAATCTAGGTGGAGGAAGCACCACAACCAACGGAAACGCTCGACCTAATATCCGGTGAAATCAAGATCGACGGACTAAAGAAAACCAAAATGTCGAAGCCAATGTAGGTGTTGGAAATCCACCAGTAGAAGCGGGGATGGTGTATTAGTTTTTAGCCAATCTTTTGCAAGCAGGAACTACTGGTAATGCTGGTGGAGTTAATCCTATAGTTCAGCTGGATATAATTATGCTAGGCTGAGTAGGGACAACACCAGTCTGGGTGGAAACCTGTTTATGGGAATGGAGGATACTATTGAGGTTGAGAATTGGATTTTTAACTGTGAGAGGATTTTGACTGATTTAGGCTTGTATGATGGAGAAAAGAGAAGGCTATCCTCTAGGCAGTTGCAAGGGTTAGCGCTTCATTAGTGGAACAGTGTGGCAGCTGGAGTTCTGGATAAAGAGCTGTCATGGGCTGATTTTAGAAGAAGGTTTGAGCAGAGGTTCTTATCTAAGGTTGCCAATTTGGCATTGATGAGGAAATTCATGGATCTTGTTCTGGGAGAGATGTCAGTGATCGAGTATGCTGCTAAGTTTGATGATCTGTCTCGATACGGTTTGGTCGACACTAATATAAGAAGGAACGAGAGATTTATTCATGGATTAAGGGTAAAGCTAGGCAGAATGACTATGACTCGTGTTGGAAAGTCTTGTAATTTAGTGGTCAAGATGGCCATCCGCCATGAGGAGATGCTTGCTGTTTCAGCTAGGAAGAAGCCAGTTGAGTCCCAAGTTCCTTAAGAAAAGAAGAGGAAATTCTTCAAGAAGAAAGGAGCCCAGAAAGAGGAGGCTGCCAAGAAGGCAAAGGCTAATTTGGTGTGTTATAAGTGTGATAAAAAGGGCCATTATTCTCATGAGTGCCAGACGGGCAAGGGAATGAAGCCTACGTAGAAGAAGAATGTGAAATGCTTTAACTACGACCATGTTGGGCATTACAAGAACCGATGTCCGAAGCCAGTTAAGGAGGACTAAGGGAAGGTGTTTGCTATTGGACCATCATCTTCTTCTAGGCCTACTGCAGCAGAGAAAGGGAAAACTATGATGAAAGGTACGCTTTTGATTCAAAGTATACCAGTTAGGGTACTATTTGATACTGATGCATCACATTTATATCATGGTATTTGGTTGGCAAGTTATGTATAGAACCCACATACCTTATTACTTCCTTAAGGTTGCAAATCCAATGGGAGGGTATGCAACTCTAGAGATGAGATGTGACCAGTTAGAACTTGATTTGTTAGGTCATAAGTTTGCATGCAGTCTGTATGTTTTTGATTTCCTAGATTTCGGGATCATTTTGGGTATGGGCTGGTTGGAAAAATATGAGGCTGGGACATTTTTCCAGGATATGGAAATATCATGAAGACACCTAGATAGTCATAACCGAATCATCTTCATAGTGGAAAACTCCAGTAGGAATGTTCATAGTTTGTTGAGTGCCATGGAGGTTGGGGATGAGTTTAGTCAAGCTCAAGCAGCAAGAAAATCTACATATGTGTTTGAGCCAGTCACAGGGCTACCATCGAAATGAGCTTTTTTGGGTTTCGGATAGATCTTGTGCCAAGAGCCGAACTTGTGAGTAGACCAGCAGCAGGATGACACCAACAAAGATTAAGGAATTGATGGTGCGGCTAATGGATCTAGAAGGAAGGAATTTTATTAGATCGAGTAGTTCATCTTGGAGAGAGGCCGCGGTTTCTGTGAAGAAGCCAGGTTGGTCATTAAGGATACGTATTGACTATCATAAGTTAAACGAAAGAACAATCAAGAATAGATACCCTCTATCGAGGATAGATGATCTTTTGATCAGTTGAATGGAGCCAGAGTGTTCTCCCAATTGGATTTGGCAATGGGGTTCCATCAGTTGAGAGTGGCAGAGGACAACATTCCTTTCACAGCATTTCAGACTAGGTATGGCTCGTATGAGTGGTTGATGATGCCATTTGGATTGAAAAATGCACCTGGTTTCTTCGTAGGCTTGATGAACCGAGTTTTCCTAGAGCACATGGATAGGTTCATGTTAGTATTCAAAGATGACATTTTAGTATGCTCGAGAGATGAAAGAGAGCATGATATTCATCTTAGAGTAGTGTTGGAGACGTTGAGGCAGAATCAGCTGAAGGCGAAGTTTTCCAAGTGTCATTATTGGAAGAAAAAGGTTAAGTTTCTTGGTCATGTGGTTTCATAGGAGGGATTATCAGTTGATCTAGTTAAGATCGCAACTATCAGTAATTGGAAGAGACCAAAGATGGTAACCGAGATCAGGAGTTTTCTTGGACTTGCTAGCTATTACTGGAGATTTGTCAAGGATTTCTCGTGGATAGCAGCGCCTTTGACTAAGCTGACCAGGAAGGTGGTGAAGTTTGTTTGGACCGATGAATGTGAGGAAGCATTCCTTAAGTTAAAGCATATGTTGACCAATGCACCTCTGTTAGTAGTTCCAGATGGTAACCAAGGGTTGGTGTTATACAAAAATACGTGTGGGACTAGATTGGGAGCGGGGTTGATGCAGAAGGGTAAAGTCATTGCTTATGCATCTAGGTAGCTTAGAATATACGAAGTAAGATATCATACTCATAATTTAGAGTTGGCAGCGGTGATTTTTGCCTTAAAGATTTGGAGGCATTATCTCTTGGAGGAGAAATTTGAGTTATATACCAATCATAATTCATTAAAGTATTTATTCACTCAGAAGAAGTTAAATATGAGGTAGCAGAGATGGCCGGAATTTTTGACAGCTTATGATTTCGGTATCGAGTATACTTCTAAAGGAAATAAGATAGCAGATGCTCTCAGTAGAAAACATCAAAATGTGGTGTTAGCGATATTGGCAGAATGGAAGGATCTTGAAGCCTTAGCCGGTTGTGGTATGCTGTTGAGATCTACTTCTAATTCTTGTCAGGGTACTACCATGTTATCTTGTTTAGAAGTTCGACCAGTGCTGATCGAGAGGATAGCTTCTAAGTAGAGATAAGATCTAGATTTAGCTGAGAGGATAAGAAGGCGTGAGGTAGGATCGGAGATCGATGATCTAAATGACCTTAGTCTTGAGCAAAGAGGATGATTGAGAAAGAAGGGACGATTATGCATTCTGAATGTAGAGAACTTAAGGAGGGAAGTCGAGAGGAATTTCATCGATCAAAGTTTACGATTCATCCTAGAGGGACAAAGATGTATCAAGATATGAATGTTGAATATGCGCTTATATGATTTTTGATTGATGATAATAAACATATATACATTCGTTTAAATGTATTTGTTAATATACTATTTTATTTTCACAGATTAAATAAATATTTGTTGAATAAATTAAATAACACAGAATTTGAATTCAAACGAATATTTTATTCAAACAAATATTTATTACAACTTTGAATAGTACAATTTCAAGCTCTCACTATAACTATACAACTTTGATTACAATAACATCACATTTCATATTTACAGTTCACCTCACTACATATCACTCACACTCATATTTATCTTCAACTTCCTTATAGTTTGAATCCAGCATCTGAGAAATCTGCAAAAATATAAACTAACGCAGTAAAATTGAAAAAGAAATATTTTTGCAATTCAAAATTAAAAGATAATTTTTGAAAATATGATTTGCCTCAGTTATTTGGGTTGTTTGTCATAATTAAAATTTGAATTCATCATACACGAACAACTTGTGACATACACAGTATGTTACTGTATATGCCACAAAGCCGTGCACGCCGATATATACACTTGATTGATTTACAGGGACAGATGAGCATAGGTCAAACCCAAGTGAAAAACCGGGTTCAACTCACGTGCAATAACATTGAAAATCACGACATGAGCACAAGGTCAAATCTGAGTTTTGAGACTGGATTCAACACAAGGCAACTTGAAGAATGCAAAGCTTCGACAAATCAAAACTGCATGCATCAATAATGCATGAAACAATGAAACAGCCAGTTGCAACAAAGACCAAGCTGCAAACATCCAGAAGTGTCAACAAAGAATCAAGTCTCGACCAAAACCAGTGTATACAACATAATGAAGCAATAACACAAAGAGCCAAAGAAATGCCACCACTGAACCATCAAAGATATGCACAGGCAAAGACTTAGCAATGGCACAAGACCACCAAGCAAAACCAGTAATAATACAGATGCAAATAACAACAAGTCAAGGCCGCAACAAACATACATATGAAGTAGTTTAAATCCAATTGCAAATCCAAGAATATATACATATGTATGAAATGCAAAGGTTCAGGCAGTGACAATGCAAGTCGAGCATCGAGACACTAAGCAACTGAAACAAGCCAGTAACTATCAAAGCTCAATACAACAAGGCAATGGACATACCAAATGGCACTGGACTACAGCATAACCAAACCAACATGTTATACACAGCAACGACCATCAAAATCAAACAAGACACAGTGCAGACTTGAATGGACGTATCAAGTAAAGAGAAGCCATATGCAGTAAACAACATGAAGAACATCAATCCAACAACTCTCATTGACAACATCAAGTTTATATATGCAATACTGCAAAATTAAATCCCATCAGATGTATAAAATCACATCGAAGATAACTACAGTATAAAATCGAGAGGAATGAACTAGCACATGAATTCACAAATGAATTTCAAGATGAACAAATCAAAACCGAAGCAGTAGTAATCAAGAAGCCGATCAAGTCAAAGCCATAGTCAACAACGTGATGACCAAGGAGTTGAAATTCAAAATCGTGAATGTCAAGCAATCGAAGTATATACGTTTATAAACAAGTCAATATAATCTCAAACATCAATACAAAATCAAGCGGTCAGAGAAATTAGTTGACGAATTCAAATAGAGAATATACGACGCAAATCTAGGGTTACAAACCCTATATAATCAAATTCACATCATCGGCATCATCATCGAATTCCAGAAAGCACAAAATCAGTAAAGCAAAAGGATACAATTACATACCGGAATTCGATCAACGAAGCAGTCACGGTGGACAATTCAAAGAGCCAAGCAATCAACGAAAGCAACAAACTGAAAATCATTTTCGATTGAGCAATCAAAGGTCGGCAACTTCAGAAACAAGCCCTAATTTTGATCGAACAAGGAAAAGGAACGAAAGCCATTATTCTCAAGAAAAAGGAACCAGGCCGATAAAATAAAAAGGAAAAAAAAGGGGGACGCATTTTTTAATCAACTAATTATTGGGCCGGCTCTACCAATATTAATTTGGGCTTAGTTTTTATAAATTAGGGTTTTGTATTTTAAATTTGTTTTTAATTTGTATTTTCTTTTTAAACCGTTCAAATTTCTAGTCGTGTGACTAGGGGACAAGCTACGTGGTGTAGCTTGAGAATTCGCAACTCGGTGGTTGAGTTGTGGCAAGGTTTTGAGCGTAGAGTTAGATTAGTCAATAGCGGGTATAGCGAGTTTACGTGTGTAAGCGAGGGACTATATAATTTCTAGTAGAAACCTTGGGGGCAGCACGTAGGCAGGGTTTTGCCGAAGCTGGGTAAATTCTGTGTTGTTCTATTTTTTCTGTTATTTATATTCTGCGATATCTGTGCTGCTATTCTGTGATCTGAATTGAATATTTTATAAGCTTCCGCGATTAATTTTTATAATTAACACTATCACCCTATTCACCCCCCCCCCCCTCTAGGGTGAAATCGATCCTACAAGTGGTATCAGAGCTAGGAACAAAAGCCGTTTTTGTTTTAAAAATTTGATTTTACAAAAACCAATTTTTGTTTTAAAAATTCGTGTTTCAAAAAAATCGATTTTTGTTTTAAAAATTTGAATTTTTAAAATGGCTTCTTTTAATAATGCTTTTGCAGAGGGTCAGTCGGTAGTTAGACCACCAATGTTCAATGGTGAATATGCTTTTTGGAAAAATAGGATGAATTTTTTTTTGAAAACCATTGACGCATGGGATATTGTTGAGACAGGTTATAAAACTCCAATTATAACTGTAGATAATCAGAAAATAGAGAAACCAAAGGAACAATGGACAGAACTAGAAAATAAATTACAAAATACTAATGCCAAAGCTATGAATTCTATTATCTATTCATTAGATCAATTTGAATTTAATCGTGTCTCACATTGTCTAACTGCGTAGGAAATATGGCACATACTAGAAGTGACTCACGAAGGAACATCTCAAGTCAAAGAATCTCGCCTTGCCATGCTAAGCAGCGAATACGAGAACTTTACAATGGTGAAGGAAGAAAATGTCAAAGAGATGTACGGACGACTTTCCAATATCGTATACAAATCAAAAGCTCTCGGAAAAACATACACCGAATTGGAAATAGTCCGGAAAATCCTCAGAGTCCTTCCACGAAGCTTTGAAGCGAAAGTAACTGCCATTCAAGAATCGAAAGATTTAAAACAACTCAAAGTTGAAGAACTCATCGGAAATCTCACCACTTATAAGCTAGAAATGAAATTCAAGGAAGAGCGTGAAGGAGGAGATACTCGAAAGAAATCAATAGTTCTCAAAGGAACAACTGAAAGTGATGACGATGACGATGATGATGCAGCAGCAGAATTGGAGCTATTAATAAAGAAATTCAAAAAGTGGAATTACAAATATGGAAATTCAGCTCGAATTCAAAAAGCGAAAAGCAGAATAGCCAAAGCACTAGACTACTCTGAAGAACAGAAGATCATTTGTCACAAGTGCAACCAACCCGGACACATCAAGCCCAATTGTCCTCAAAATCAACGCGACTTTAAAAAGAAATCAAAAAGGAAAAGTTTTGCAGCCACGTGGAACACAAGTGATGAAGATAATCAAAGTTCTAGCAGTGAGAGTGAGAAAGAAGATATGTGCCTTCAAAGGAATATAACTGATAGCGACGATGATGAGCCAAGCGAGGTATCAAAACTCACTCACTCTGAATTACTTATTTATTTCCATGAAGTAAATGGCTGTTTTGAACGACTTAGGGAAAAATACGCCAAACTTGAATCACAAAAAGATACTTTGATAGATTAAATAAACAACTTGACCAATTAGTTAAAACTTATCAAAGTAGGATCCCTAAGTGTGATAAGTGTCCAACATTCGAAGAAGAAATTAAAAAATCAGAAATCAATATAAAATCACTTGAAAATGAAATTCTGATTTTAAAGGAAAATGAAAATACTAGGAGAGAGAATTCTATTAAAAAGTGCACACAATTGTTAAACGAAAATGAATCTCTCAAAACACAAGTCCAACAATTGTCAACGACTTTAGATAAATTTTTAAAAAGTGAAAAATCGTTGAATATGCTATTAGGAAAGCAAACTATTAATACGGTTAGACAAGGACTTGGATATAATAATTCGAAAATTGTTGAAAGCAATATTAATCAAGTTAATTCTATGTGCACAATTTGTAGAAAATTTGGACACGATCACAATAATTGTTGGTATAGACCCAAACATGTGAAAACTATACCGATTTGGGTTCCAAAAGGCACAAATATAAAATCTCTCAAAGTTAAACAAATTTGGGTGCCGAAGGGAACAATTATAAATAGTTTTGGGTCTACACAAAATTATTTTTCAAAATTTTCTGCCACTAACAACCATGGACCTATAAAAACAAATAGGTCACATAAATCTTTTCCCGTGTAGGTGT
Source organism: Allium cepa (assembly GCA_030765085.1). Classification (NCBI taxonomy): domain Eukaryota; kingdom Viridiplantae; phylum Streptophyta; class Magnoliopsida; order Asparagales; family Amaryllidaceae; genus Allium; species Allium cepa. The sequence continues at coordinate 399,779,762 of CM060928.1, forward strand.
GGTGGTGGGCTAAGGAACAACAATAGTGTTCTCTGGATTTTTGGCTGTTCCAGAAACACAACGGATGACGAAGCAAAGTTCCTTAGCCTAGTATAAAGGTGACAGAATCACAATGGACAACGACGAAAAATATCGTAAAGGTAAAACAGGTAAAGGTATATTTATTTGTACGATATATTAAATGTGATAATCTGCACCGTATTCTGAATTAAAATCAGCCAATATTGAGATGATGAAAAGATGATGATTTTGACTTATTCAAAATTGTTGGCCAATTATATTCTTATGCCAAAAACACTATAAACATCTCTAGATTCTTTGAATTACTTCATATATATCAGTTTGGATTAAAAATAGTGTTTTGTTGGATAATAATACAATTGGTTATAATTCGGCTAATTCTATATTCACGGCTTTTGATTATTTACATGGCTTCATTTCAAATTCAAGAGAATGTTGTTTAAATTGCTGTTAAAATTGAGTTTGAAATTTTTGGTGCACACTTCATGTTTTGGTCTATAAAATTCAATTGATGATAATTTTGAGTGAAAAAGAAATTCAGATGCAGATTACACTGGTAATCTAGTTGATAGAAAAATTACTGCTTGAACGTGATTTTTGAGACATTTAGCATTTAGTACTGCATCGTTTTTCAAAGAAAATATCTGCATATACTTCATTTCAAATAATTTTCAAATAGCAGAAAATTTTCTTTTAAATCCCCCTCGAGAAAATCATTTTTGACCATATTTTCATATTAGTCATTTTGAAAAATTAATTTCATAATTATTTTTTGAATTTGATTTTAAATGACTATTTTGACTAATAAGACTCCCAAATGATTATCGAAAAGAAAAATAGTGATTGAAAAAGTGATGAGTGTTGATATTGATCATATATTATAACTCGAGAAAGTATAATTAGAAATTTTCTTTAGAAATTTAAACAAGAGTTATAAAACTTTTTGTTGGTAAAAATTCCATGACCATCTCTATATCTATCATATTTCTAACGACCATCACTCATCAAAATTCTATATAGTTTGTCGATATGTGGTACTTTAAACAGGAATCGTTCCTTTTTCATTTTTCACATTTTTTTTTGAAAAAAAAAGTTAATAATAATAATAATAAATACCAAAGTATTCACTCTCATTTAAAAGTCCTCACGGTTATGCATGGGTGAATTCCTTGGAATTTTATATGTGCTTCCATGCTCATTTAAAAGTCCTCACGGTTATGCATGTATGGAACGCATATCAAAATTTGATTTTTAAAATAAACAAGTTGATTCTAATCCCATTTAAAAGTCCTCACGGTTATGCGTGGTTAGAAGATACTTGAATTCATTTTTTTAAAATAAAATTGGAATACTATTAATCTCATTTAAAAGTTCTAACGGTTATGCATGGTTAGTAGATATTCAAATTCCTGATATAAATATGCCACAAATAGACATAACTGTATGGTTTTATATGATGACATCATTTCCATCATTCTAAAAGTGGAATATGCGCCTAACAAAATATTTATGATTTTTGTTTGATTTTTTATTGAAATTTAATATTTATATTCAATTGAGTTTTAATGTTGGATTAATAACGATCTATCTCTATTTTCTCTAGCACTACTATTCTTTTGCTGATAACAAAAGGGGGAGAGAAAAGTTAAGAGTTTGATAAATAAAATCAAGCAAAGGTCAAATAATTTTCTATTTGCATCTGGGCTCATTTGCATATTTTTATTTGTATGCATATATGTAGGGGGAGTTTTGTGAAGAGAGGAAGCATTTAAATAGGGGGAGCAATTAGGATATATCCATGATCAAATACATTTAACATATTCAAAATCTTAAATATATGTTTGTTATCATCAAAAGGGGGAGATTGTTGAATATGTGCTTATATGATTTTTGTTTGATGATAATAAACATATATACATTCGTTTAAATGTATTTGTTAATATACTATTTTATTTTCACAGATTAAATAAATATTTGTTGAATAAATTAAATAACACAGAATTTGAATTCAAACGAATATTTTATTCAAACAAATATTTATTACAACTTTGAATAGTACAATTTCAAGCTCTCACTATAACTACACAACTTTGATTACAGTAACATCACATTTCATATTTACAGTTCACCTCACTACATATCACTCACACTCATATTTATCTTCAACTTCCTTCCAGTTTGAATCCAGCATCTGAGAAATCTGCAAAAATATAAACTAATGCAGTAAAATTGAAAAAGAAATATTTTTGCAATTCAAAAATAAAAGATAATTTTTGAAAATATGATTTGCCTTAGTTATTTGGGTTGTTCGTCATAATTTAAATTTGAATTCATCATACACGAACAACTTGTGACATACACAGTGTATTACTGTATATGCCACAAGGCCGTGCACGCCGATATATACACTTGATTGATTTACAGGGACAGGTGAGCACAGGTCAAACCCAAATGAAAAACCGGTTCAACTCACGTGCAATAACATTGAAAATCACGACACGAGCATAAGGTCAAATCCGAGTTTTGAGACTCGATTCAACACAAGGCAACTTGAAGAATGCAAAGCTTCGACAAATCAAAACTGCATGCATCAATAATGCATGAAACAATGAAACAGCCAGTTGCAACAAAGACCAAGCTGCAAACATCCAGAAGTGTCAACATAGAATCAAGTCTCGACCAAAACCAGTGTATACAACATAATGAAGCAATAACACAAAGGGCCAGAGAAATGCCACCACTGAACCATCAAAGATATGCACAGGCAAAGACTTAGCAGTGGAACAAGACCACCAAGCAAAACCAGTAATAATACAGATGCAAATAACAACAAGTCAAGGCCGCAACAAACATACATATGAAGTATTTTAAATCCAATTGCAAATCGAAGAATATATACATATGTATGAAATGCAAAGGTTCAGGCAGTGACAATGCAAGTCGAGCATCGAGACACTAAGCAACTGAAACAAGCCAGCAACTATCAATGCTCAATACAACAAGGCAATGGACATACCAAATGGCACTGGACTACAGCATAACCAAAACAACATGTTATACACAGCAACGACCATCAAAATCAAACAAGACACAGTGCAGACTTGAATGGACGTATTAAGTAAAGAGAAGCCATATGCAGTAAACAACATGAAGAACATCAATCCAACAACTCTCATTGACAACATCAAGTTTATATATGCAATACTGCAAAATTAAATCCCATCAGATGTATAAAATCACATCGAAGATAACTGCAGTATAAAATCGAGAGCTAATGAATTAGCACATGAATTCACAAATGAATTTCAAGATGAACAAATCAAGACCGAAGCAGTAGCAATCAAGAAGCCGATCAAGTCAAAGCCATAGTCAACAACGTGATGACCAAGGAGTTGAAATTCAAAACCGTGAATGTCAAGCAATCGAAGTATATACGTTTATGAACAAGTCAATACAATCTCAATCATCAATACAAAATCAAGCGGTCAGAGAAATCAGTTGACGAATTCAAATAGAGAATATACGACGCAAATCTAGGGTTACAAACCCTATATAATCAAATTCACATCATTCGGCATCATCATCGAATTCCAGAAAGCACAAAATCAGTAAAGCAAGAGGATACAATTACATACCGGAATTCGATCAATGAAGTAGCCGCGGTGGACAATTCAAAGAGCCAAGCAATCAACGAAAGCAACAAACTGAAAATCATTTTCGATTGAGCAATCAAAGGTCGGCAACTTCAGAAACAAGCCCTTATTTTGATCGAACAAGGAAAAGGAACGAAAGCCATTATTCTTAAGAAAAAGGAACCAGGCCGATAAAATAAAAAGGAAAAAAAAGGGGGACGCATTTTTTAATCAACTAATTATTGGGTCGGCTCTACCAATATTAATTTGGGCTTAGTTTTTATAAATTAGGGTTTTGTATTTTAAATTTGTTTTTAATTTGTATTTTCTTTTTAAACCGTTTAAATTTCTAGTCGTGTGACTAGGGGACAAGCTACGTGGTGTAGCTTGAGAATTCGCAACTCGGTGGTTGAGTTGTGACAAGGTTTTGAGCGTAGAGTTAGATTAGTCAATAGCGGGTATAGCGAGTTTACGTGTGTAAGCGAGGGACTATCTAATTTCTAGTAGAAACCTTGGGGGCAGCACGTAGGCAGGGTTTCGCCGAAGCTGGGTAAATTCTATGTTGTTCTGTTTTTTCTGTTATTTATATTCTGCGATATCTGTGCTGTTATTCTGTGATCTGAATTGAATATTTTATAAGCTTCCGCGATTAATTTTTATAATTGACACTATCACCCTATTCACCCCCCCCCCTTCTAGGGTGAAATCGATCCTACAATGAAGAGGAGCTGCTATGGGAAGGCATGAAGAGTGATGTTGGCTTGTGGGTTAGGGAGTGTGTTAACTGTCAACAAGTGAAGGCCGAAAATGAAAAGCCAAGTGGATTACTTCAGCCTTTAGATGTTCCAGTCTGGAAATGGGACTTGATATTAATGGAATTTATAGATGGGTTGCCAAGGTCAAACCAGGAAATGAGAGTATATGGGTTATTGTGGATAGGTTGATCAATAGTGCCTATTTCATTCTAGTAACGTCTACTAGGATGGCACCAATTTTGGTGAAGTTGTTCATAAAGAACATAGTTAGGCTTCATGGGATTCCTAGTAGCATAGTCAGCGACTGAGATGCATTATTCACTAGCGAATTTGGGAGGAGTCTACAAGAAGTATTAGGTACCAAGCCCAGGATGAGTATAGCATATCACTCACAAACGGATGGGTAGACAGAGAGAGTTAACAAGGTACTCAAAGATTTGTTGACAGCATGTGCATTGGAATTTGGTGGATTTTGGGAAGATCACCTGCATTTGATCGAGCTTTCTTATAATAATAGTTATCAGACTAGTATAGGAATGAAGCCTTTTGAAGATTTGTATAAAAGGCCGTGCAAATGGCCAGATGTTGGTTGGAGACTAGAGATAGATTGGTCTTAGATCCCGATTCAGTTAGAGAGGAGTTAGAAAAGATTGAGTTAATTCGAGGATGGATAAAGGAAGCTCAATCCAGGCAGAAGATTTATGCAGACAAGAGGCTTATAGACCTAGAGTTTCTTAATGGGAGACAGGATTTTCATTAAATTATCATCGATGAAGGGTATGGTACGATTTGGAAAGTCGGGAAAGTTGGCCCCGAGATATATTGGACCATTCCAGATTATAGAAAGGATTGGAAAGCTCACGTACATATTTGAGTTCCCGAGCAGTTTGGCAGGTGTGTATAATGTATTCCATATGTCTCATCTTCACAAATATGTGCATGATCCAAAGACTATTATTCCTCAAACAGAGTGGGGGAACATGATAGTAGATCCTGATTTGACCTTTGTTAGACAACCAGTTCGGGTGGTAGTGAGAGATTAGAAAAGACTGAGGACCAAGACAGTCAAGTTGGTGAAAGTTCAGTGGAGCAACAACGAGAAGGACTATATTTGGGAGATAGAGGATAGGATTCAAGATGCTTATCCTGATCTTCTTTGATGGTATGTCTATATTAGATTTATATAGATTAGTTGCTAGTCGGGTAGGCTAGTATGGATGTTAGGAATTGTTACAGATAATTACTATATGTGCTAGATAGTCCTTATTGAATTTTGAAGGACGAAATTCTTTAAGGAGGGCAGCCGGTAACACCTCTAATTTTGAATAACATTACTCAAGAGATTTAATTAGAATAAATTAAATAGAATAATGTAGATAAGGAGATTGAGATCAATTAATAAACATGTAGTGGTCGTGCTTATTAAAATTAGATGAACTTATAAATGGTTAAGTGTTAGCTAATTAAACATAAGAGCATTAGGGTAAATAGTTGCCCATATTGCCACCGTTATATCATTTCCCTTATCCACACATGTTCATTTTTATCAAAGTAAAATTGTAAGCATTAGAAAGAGCAAGGCCGGCCAATAGGAAGGAAGAAGAGAAAAGAAATTCAAGTACAGTTTAGGATTCAAGCTAGAAGAAATCAATCTCAATCAATTTTCAATTTCCTTATCCAATCTAAGGTGAATAATAATCACTACATATCTATTTTGGTTTTGTAATCATATGGTTTTGGAATTAAGGGATAAATTTGATTTTTATAATTTATGTGGTTTAAACAAGATGGTTTAAATGGAGATATGCACAGTTTTAGGGTAAAACTACAGTTAAATTATTATTAAATGCCATAGAAAAATTATATGTTGTGGAAACATGATTTTGGAGTTAGTTTTTAATTTTTATAATTTTCCAAGCCATGTAGAATTAATTATGAATTTTCAAAAAAAATGGTTATTTGGATTTATACATTTATTTTGGAAAATAAATTAAGAATTTGATTTAATTGTTTTGTTAACAGGAAGGGCTTGATTGTTAAAAGTTAGTATGTTTTTAGATCTAAGAAAATGTGGCAAATTTTAGTAAAATAATTTGAAAAGTTTAATGTAACCAATCATGAATTTAAAAGTGGGAAAGTTAGTTATAATAAAAGTTTACTTTATTTGGTAAAAAAACCTTTTTGCTCAGAAAAAGGGGTTCCACCTTCTTTAGAAGGACCCTCTGACTCAAACCTTCTGCCTCCAACCTAGGTGAAATCATCTAGGTCAAAACCAGTAAACCGATACATATGGTATCATTTAAATGATATGTAGTGGATTGGAGAAAGATGGAAGGTAGGTTGTCGAAAGGTAGCTTTCGAAGGGGTTGGTTCCTTCGTTTTATTTTGTTTTAAAAGAAAAGCTCTTGCATGTTTATAAATGGGTTTCTAAGTAGTCAAAACCAATGGTTTCGAAAGAGTATTTCAAAGTGGCTATCGAAAGAGAGCCGCCACCAATGTTTTAAAGAAATATCTTCTTGAAGGAGTTACTTAGATTTTGTTTAAAGCTTTTGGAAGGGGTAGTTTCGACCAAGTCAAAACCCTTCTGTGAACTAATGACCTTCTGATAGCATTGAAGGCATCAACGTTGTCGAAAAGTTCAGTTGTTTTTATAAAACAAGCCACTTCCTAAAGCTTTTAAAAGGGGTTAGGGTTTTTGAAGGAATTGGTTCCGGAATAGGTTTGAAAACCAACCTTCAATTGTTTTACCCAAGAGTTTTAATGCTTTCGAAAGGATGGTTTCCACACCATTAAGCTTCCCCAATACTTTTTGAATTAATGAATGGTTTTGAAAAAGATGCTTTCGCATATGTTCACTATTACCCAAAACGATGTTTTAAGTATAAACCCAATGCTTTCGAAAGGGTACTTTCAAATGGTTTCGAAGCCATGCTTCTACAGTTATATGATTATAATTTAACATGGTCGAAAGGTTTCAAGAGAGATGTTTTAAAGTATTCAAAAGGTAGAAGCCTAGTGTTTTAAAGGTAGATTTTTATGCTTTCGGAGGAGGTCATGCAATGAGGTCAGAAATAATGTTCGAAGGTTTTGAAACCCAAATTCAAATTTTAAAGGACAAACCTATGGTTAGATAAAGGATTTTTAAATGGCTTTAAGTATGTGAATTTGAAGAAGTATTGCCTTGATAAAAATATAAGTTAAAGGGATTAACTATGCTTTATATGAAATGTATTTCAATAACCTTAAACCCACAGTAGTGGCATTGTTAAATGGTTATGTTTTCTTCTTCAAATATGAATATATTCACATGATAAAGAACGCATAATTGGATTTTAGGGGATAAAGGGGTAGAAGAACCAGCTAGTTAACTCAGTAGTGAATATAAATTGATTAAACTCCTAAATGAATAGAATTGCATCCAGGGAGTCAGGGAGACCAAAGTATAATATGCCTAAACCTTGAAGTTTTCCGAGAGATAAGTTCATTGTAAACCCATGAAAACTATGATTACGTGGTTATTGGAGGTAACCACTAGGTTCATGATAACCCATGAAAACTATTAAGGTAGGTTGGCAGAGGCAAATTGGTTTGTAGTGAACCCATGAAAACTGTATTCGAATTAAGAATTGACATCAGTCAGTAGGTTCCTGGTCAACCCATGAAAACTAGGATAAGAAAGAAGTTAACAAAGGCATCAGTAGATTCTTAGTCAATCCATGAAAACTAGGATGAGAAGTGAGTTACTAGATAAACCCATAGGTTCCTAGTCAACCCATGAAAACTAGGATAAGGGACTAGTTATTGGAATGACTAATAGGTTCAGAGGAACCAATGAATTAATTAAGTTAACTGGCAAGGGCCTATAGGTTCTTAGTGATCCCATGAAAATTATGAAATAGGATAGGGTGTTCGTATGTAATGAAAAAAGTTTATTAGTAAACCCATGAAAATTTATAGGATAATAGTGACCCTAGAAACTATTATTTATTACAGGGTGTCATCTTAAACTAGGGATGAGAAATCTTAAATGTTTTTACATATGCATAACATCGTAATATTTTGAAATGTATGTTTTAATCATTGTGGATGCAGGAGCACAGTACATGGTTTTATAAAGGTTTTAAGATATAAGTGAGGGGAAACCCGCTCCGCTAAGCGGCCTGGTCTCACTAGATATCTAAAAGGATTGAGATGTTAGATTATTATTTATACCAGGCTTTATGTCTGACTCAAAGTTTTTGTTTTCCCCTTAAACTCTTGGGTACTCAATTGATTTTGAGTAGTTTGAGATTTAAGGTTTTCAGGTTCTCTCTTAGATGAATAAAGCTTACCGAGTCGTGCACGAGGTAGTTAGTTATTTAGAGTTTTATTTTTCCATTGTGTATTTGGATGTAAAGGCAGAATTATTAGCCTTAGTATACACTCTAATCAACCAAGGAGACATCTTCATATGTCTCTCTTGGCGTATGTGTAATAATTATATTTTGCTGAACGTGTTTAATGTTTTTGGGATTATGTAATGAACATCAAATGTTATGGAATGTGGAAATGTGTTTTTTAAAATTGTTAAATTTTTTTCCATATTCTTGTGATATGTGTATCGATCAATCTAGCACCGTTGTATTTAGTCGCCAAAGATTAATAACTATGGATGACTGCAACATTCGTAGCTGTTAGTTTTGGGCCTCCAAGTAGGGGGATGTTACACTCCGTTCAAATCTCCTTCTGATTCGGCCCATGTCAACTCTTCCTCCAGAACTCCGACAGTAACACCATTCCACCAATGAAGTGCTGACCCTTTCAGCTTCCTAGAGGCCAACCTTCTCTTCTATTCATCATCTAAACCCAAATCTGCAGAGATACGTTCACAATGAAACGGCCAATTCTAACCTTCTATGGCATCCTCTGTTCCCGTAAATGGCTTTCCACCAAAACTAGTTTAATCTTTGCTCATCTTAGCATAATTATTCCCAACTGGAGCCATAGGATTAGCTCCTCCTACATTTCCAGCAACTCTAGCACCAACTCCTACTTGCATCATATTGACGAAGAACTGACCCATTGCCCCATATCTACTGGTGGATTTTCAACACCCACATGGGAATCAGCATTTTGGTTAGCATTAGCCTATCGACCATGGTTCCTCCTCGAATTAGGTCCAACATTTCTGTTGGTTGTGATGCTTCCTCCATCGAGATTTCCTCTTTTGTTTCCTGCTTCCATATCTTCTTTCTCGTAAATCTACATATGAGCATAGTAAGATATAGAAGAACGGTGTAAGAGAGAGGGGAATATTTACGTATGTGTGTATCAAATACAAGTACATTACTATAGCGTTAACCCAAACCCCGATCTTATTTTCAAATTCATTCTATTGTGTTTGGAAATCTTTTCGGTTTAAACTTTCTTTTAAATTTCATAAACCTATGATTTAATACCAACTTGTAACATCCCCCTACTTGGAGGCCCAAAACTAACGGCTACAGATGCTGCTGTCATCCCTAGCTATTAATCCTCAGTGACCAAATATGGCACTGTTAGATGCATTGATACATAGAAATACATAAATAGGAAAAAACATTAAAACATCAAACAAGATCCACATTCCATTTCAACACATTTCAAATTCATTACATAATCCCACAATCGTAACCACATTCAGAGAAAATATATTTATTACAACATACACCAAGAGCGACACATCAAGATGCCTCCTTAGATGATTAGAGTATATAAAGGAAATTTAACAACTTTTCCTTTGCATCAACATAGCAGAACCAAAATAAATGAGAACTCTAGATAACTATCAAGCTCATGCACGTCTTCAGAAGCCTATTCGTCTAAAGAGGCACCTGAAAACCTCAACCCTCAAACTACTCAAAATCAATTGTGCACCCGAGAGTTTAAGGGAAAACATAAACTTCGAGTCAGACATAAAGCCTAGCATGAATAATAATCTGTCATCTCAAACCATTTAGATATCTAGTGAGACCACGTTAATTAGCGGAATGGGTTTTCCCCTTACTAGTATCCAAAAACCTTTATAAAACCATATATTATGCCCTTGCATCCACAATGGTTAAAACATCTCAAAATAATATGATATGATGATATGCAAAAACAAATGAATCAATTCTGGACTACCCTCTCCATTAATTTTGACTATCCTCCACAGTTATAGTTTCTAGGTTTACTATTAACCTAATAGTTTTCATGGGCTGACTAATAACCGGTTGAATGATTATTGACTCCCCATCCAGTTACATAGTTTTCATGGAATTACTAAGAACCTATTGGCAACTTCAATATCTTTACTCTTATCCTAGTTTTCATGAGCTGAAAAGGAACATATTGGTAAGTCCAATATCTTTTCTTCTTATCCTAGTTTTCGTAGATTGACTGGAACCTATTGACATCTGTCAATATCTTAATCCGAATTTAGTTTTCATAGGGTAACTATGAACCTGTCTTTCTGACATCTTCATTTAAACATAGTACTCATGGGCTTACTATGAACCTATTGGCTTCCGCCAATATCTTTTCCTATACACAGTTTTCATGGGCCTACTGTAAACCTATTGGCATCTACCAATTTCTTCCTTTACTATTTTAGCATCCTATATTCTGATCTTTCCGACTTCCTAGATTCAATTCTATTCATTCAGGAGTTAACTTAACTTATATTCACTATTGGGTCAACCTAGCTGGTTATTCAATCCTTTCCCAAAATACGGTTATGGGTCCATTACAATATGAATATATACAAATGTGAAAAAGCAAACAAAATAACTTGGCTAATCCCTTTAACCTTTTATCAAAGAAAACTTCTTCAAAACTGCTTTCAAAATACTTTATTTGTTTATGCCATGGTTTTCTTTTAAAATGATATTGGGTTATTTGTTTTGGAAAAATAAGGCTTTTGAAACATTAAAATTTTTGCTTTTGACCTCACCGGATAACCTCCTTCGAAAGCATGTAATCTTTTCAAAACATTAGGCACCTGCCATTCGAAACACCTTAAAACCACTCTTGCAAAACCTTTCGAATGTAATAAAGTATTACTTATTAACTCATAGAAGCATAGCTTTGATACTATTAGAAGTACCCCTTTCGAAATCTTTGGAAGTATCCCTTCCGAAACCATTGAAAGCCCCTCTTTCGAAACCATTTGGTTTACATCTAGAAATATCATTTTGGGCCAAAGTGAATATAAATTAAAGTATCTCTTTCGAAACCATTCTTTATCATTACAAAAGTATTGGGGAAAACTCGATGGCGTCGGCGCCATCCGTTTCGAAATCATTTAAGTAAAACACTAAAGGTTAGCATCGAAACCCCATTTCGAAGCCATTGCCTTCGAAATCCTTGAACCATTTGTAAGGCATTTAGGAATTGGATTAGCATAAGTTTAAAACAAAGGCACCCTTTGTTAGCATTGATAACTTCAACAAACTCGAAAGAAAAAAGAACAGTGGCTAGGTTTTGACCTAATTGGAATCACTACTTTTGAAAGCATCATTTTTATAAGTAAAGAAACCCATTCGAAAGCTTATACTTTATAACATTAGATGGCAACCCCTTTTAAAGCTATTAGAAAACCCCTTTCGGAAGCATATCTTTTGTCTCCTTTGAATGCTTTAATAAAACAAAGGCAAACGCTTAACTTTTTAAAACAAACAAAGATATCGACCCTATTGGAAGCAATGCTTTAGACACCACGCCTTCCGCCTTTCTCAAATAGACTACGTACCATTTAACTGATAACTTGTGTATTGATTTCGCCTGTTTTGTTTCGACTAAGATGGAGCGGAAGCATTGGAGTCGAAAGGTACTTCTAAATAGAGGTAGAACCCATTTTTTAGGTAAACCTAATTTAATACCAATTAAAGCAAACACTTTCTAACTAACCTGCCCACGGGTAAGCATGTGACTGGTTGCTATAACGTTTTAAATTTTTTATCAGAATAACTGCCGCTTAATTTCAAACCTAAACCAAGATTAATTTAGCAAATAAGCCCTTCCATTAAGCAAAACCAATATTGTAAATAAGTCCTTCTAAAATAATTTAACTTCCATAGCAATTCACTTAGGAAAAATCCTCAAAAATTACAAAAATTCACATTAATCATGTTATCTACCATACCAAAATTTCAGACGCAAATTCTCAATAAAATTTCCGAAATAAATTTCTAAACCCAACTAACCATTCCTTTGAGAATTTGTAATAATCTTTCCATAGCTTGGAAAATTATCAAAATAAAATCCTAACTCCAAAATCATATTTTAAGTAACAAATTTTTTCCCATGGCATTTAAAGATCATTCACAATCGGTTTTGCCCTAAAACCGCATAAACCCTCATTTAAACAATCTTGTTTAAATTAAATAATTTATAATTCAAACATATCATCATCAAAATCATCATAAAAATGAATTTAATCCTAAATCTGAAAACGTATAATCATAAAACAAAATAGAGATGGTATGAATCATTATTCACTTTGATTAAGATTAGGAAATTGGATTGAGATTGAGATTGAGATTTATTCCCCTTGCTTTAGTTCCTTAGCTTAATTTGAATTTCTTTTCTTCCTTAACAATGGCTGACTCCTCTTGATTTACGTTTATGTTTTTTTGAACATTAATGGGAAAAATGAAACGTGAATGGGAACGAGAATATATATATAAGAGTAAGGGTTATGTGCGGCTAATTCCCAATATACCCTTATGTAAATTAATTAACTTTAATCCCATTTAATTAAATAAATTGAGCACAGCCCCTTAAGTATTTATTCAAATCTCAATCCTCTTATCACTTAATATTTACATTATCCTATTTAATTTATCTAATTAAATCTCCTAAATAATGTTATCAAAAATTAGGGGTGTTACAGGAATCATCTTGCTAAATTTTAGTCCCTTGAAACATTTACACACGTAGTGCAATTGATGATCCGACATTTGTTGGTCAATGACCACTCCTTTCTGTGTGTCAAAAATCAACACAATACTGATAATCTGCATACAGATAATGTCTACCACTGACCTTAAAATGTTCATATGTCAACAACAACACTCAACTAATTCGGATATTTTTCTTGTTTGCAAATGAGTATTCTTAACAGTAGATAGCAATGGTGATGTAATCTTTAGATTGGTTATGGAATGAATTACTTGATCCTTTGCTATCACTTAAGTGGTCATTTACAAAAGTAAAGGTGCAACTAACTCAATGGATCTCAAAAATCATTTATAACCAAAAATCGAAAACAAATTATTATAAAAAGTGCTCCTACTAATAGAAATTGCATCATAATCCAACTACTTAATAATTGTACTTTTTGTTTTTGTTTTTATTTTAACTAATACTCATAATGCTCAATGATGATCCACATAATCATATTCAACCATGTTATTTCCCAAACTCTATTCAATCTATTCAATTTTTTAGGCCTCTTGTAGTTCTTTAATAGTAAAGAACATATAATTAACAACAATAACCAAAGATGCAGCCATGACAACCTGAACCCATCTACACTACATTAATGTGATTAATATAACAAAATACCAAAAGAATGTTAAAAATAGAGATCTATGGTAATTTTGTTCATATAGAAACTCAGTCAAGAATCAATGCACGTTACTCCCAACAAATAATCACAAGTTCGAGCAGGGAATTTCATATATAAGCTCATTACTTATACCTAATGCAATTATTATTCATAATAAAACAAGCAGATTCATATATATAAATATCAAAAATGAGGTATCTTAACTGTATACTTAATAACCAAAATACCACCCTGAGAATCAATCAAATCACCAATAACATAACCTTTGCAACCTTTAAACACCCGAACCTAAACAACACTAAGCTCCCTCATCTGATTCAAACTTGCCCTCTCAAACATAACAAGCGAGCTCCCTTCATTCTAACCTTCATTGGATACCCCATTCTTCTAGAGCACAAACCTCTGCTCAGCCTTTGATGGCGGCACGTTAACACCATGAGCATACCCAATCAGCATTGATGTCGGTTATGTACTCGAATCATAACTAGATATTATCCAGATCTGATAGAAATTTTAATGGACGAAGTTGAGTTAAACCCGAAACTTCCACGACAATGAAACTCGATGGGGTGGAGAGAAGAAATGTTGATAAGGTGTGAATGTGATGGGAGAAATATTGATAAGGTGAGAAATATTAATAAGGTGTGAATTTCATGTCAGAACTGAAAACCAAAAACGGTGGAGAAAGGAAAGTGATAGACAATGTTAAGTGGAGGAAGTGACGAAATTAATAAGGACGAAAAATAATGAATTGAGTTTAATTAAGTAGAGGGAAGGCAAAAAAATCCATTTGGAGCCAAAAGTTTTAGTTCAGAGCCATAATAAAAACGAGAATATGTCAAAGAAGAAAGTTACAAAATAAATCTCTAAATGCATATGAAGTAATACTTTGTATTGTACACAAGTTGAAATATTTAATTATTCTTAAATTTATTTTAGAAGATCTCATAAAATTAATTTTTGAAATATTAAAGATTAAATATAACTCTAAATTACAAATACTAAATACTAAAAATACTACAGAATAAATATTACTTCTTCATTCTTAAAATTTATTTATTACTCATTAATTATCAAAATTTAGTCTTAGTTATTAACTATTAATTATTAAAAATTAAAAATTACTTCTTATTTATTAAAAATAAATTATTATTACTTATTTATTATATTTAATATTAATGATTAAATGTTAATTGTTAATGATTGAATGTTAATTATTAATGATTAAATGTTAATTGTTATGTATATATATTAATTATTAATAGAAAATATTAATTAATTATTATTATGCATTTAATATTAGCTATTAATTATTAAAAGTTAATTATTAATTATTACTTATTTATTAGGAATTACTAACTATTAATTATTAAATATTAGTCTTAAATATTAATTATCTAATAGTAATTATTAATTATTAAAAATTAAATATTAAAAATTAATTATTACTTCTTATTTATTATAATTCTTTACTTCAATTATAATTGAATATTAATTATTAGCTGCTAAAAATTAATAGTAACTATTAATTCTTAATTACTCTATATTTAATATTAATTATTAAATATTAAAAGTTAATTATTAATTATTTAATAGTAATTATTAATTATTAAATATATGTGTTACAACTTTTCAAAAAATAGTTGTTGAAAATCAAACAGTAAGACAACTAATTAAAAAAGTTGTTGAAAATCAAACAGTAAGACAACTAATTAAAAAAGTTGTTATAAATCAATATTTACCACGTTTTAGAAAAAACCTTGTTAAAAAGTATTATTACAACTTACAAAAAAAAAAGTTGTAAAAAACAATTATTTTACAACGTTTTCTTTAAAACCGTTGTATAAAGTATATTTTACAGCTTTTTGCTGAAATGTTGTAATTAAAAAGGTTGTAAAAAGATGTTTTTGTTGTAGTGATGTAACATTGAGTGTTGTCAAGTTTGTTTGTTTTTACAGTGCCGACTGAGCTTAACGCTTAACGGGTTTCATAAAAGCTAGTTAATGGTATAATTTGGCAATAGATAGAAAAAATGACCGTTGCCATTTGACTGGCTTATTTAATGCCAACCAATTAGCAATGGTCATTTTTTGACTGGTATTTCGTTTTTTTTCAACCTTCACTACGTATATTTAATTTATTTATTGATTTTAATTACTTCATATTCAAACGTTTCTTATTCTCTTGAAATATTTCTTTATAGACAAATAATATAATGTCAAAAAAAAATTCGAAGAGGGAAATATTAACAACCTTCCCATCTTAATTTTCTATCACTCCATAATCCTAACTTGAAATCCTAATCAACAAAATAAAAATAATTTAATATACAAAATTCTAAACAACAATGTCAAATTTTGAATTTTGATTTTTTTTTCCAACAAAATCTGAATTCCTGTCATCACCACAAAATAAGAAAATAGCTAAATATGTGTGCTTTTTCTTGGCTGGCCTTCGAAATGCCAACTAAGCATATGGAGGGGATTACAAATTCCCCTGCACATGGATTGGGATCGCAGGGATGATGATTGCAATCCATGTAATTCACTTTAGCCTAATTCACGAAGGCGGGATAATTTATTTATTTTTCATTGTCTATTTTGTTCCTTTGATTAAAAGTAGATCCGTGGAGGTCATGGGTTTAAATGAACTGATGTTTGAACACTTGGAAATGCTCTTAACAGATTTTGCATTAACAAGTTAACATTTTTTTTCTTTTGAAAACCTAGAAGAACCCGGCGGGCTGATAAACTTCTGAGGGGGTATAGTAAAGCCGTCCACTGATCCTAACTCTCATACATCGGGTAAATTTATATAGGATAGGGAAGCGCATGGTAAGAATCGAAACTGAATCTTTTTATCAGAGCCCAAGCCTCTTTTCCACTGCGCTGCAGCCGCGGACAATTAACAAGTTAACATATGTACACGTGCAATCCATTCCATGTGAATTCATGAACGTATTTTGATTATATTTCACTTTAGTTTTCAGAATTTAGACCAACTTTGATTATTGAAGATGAAAAGGATAGACTTCGACTGCTGTGGGCGATTTTCAAACATAGAATGCTTTTATAAGTTGCATGTATATAATTACTATGATTCAGGTCATCTGTTCTCTTAATTACTTAACCCATATTGATGCATCCTATGTGCATTTAGTTCTCCTATTAAAACTGTACGTTCAAAGAAGGTGTTCCATGGATGAGGAATTCTACCAAGGTTCATATTTCCCAAAACAAAACGCTAAACTCAAAGAGGCAGTTTAATGCTGATAACACATCATAGCTCATTATTGGCACTGATACAACAGTAGATCCACAACTAAAAAAAAACATTAAGCAATAGAACATGGTTACAGCAGCAATCATGTTCTTAGCCCTTATTCAATTTGAAAAGACGAAGAACAGAAAAATACAACAACCAAATGCACGAATACAAAAGCACAACTAAACTCATCAAAGCTTCAAGCAAGTGGCAAAGACTTCAAATACCTTTATTTTCTTGTTTCCTTGAATTCATAGAGTCTGCCATGCACTTCCTCAAAATGAGGGTTCAGTGCGCTTTTCACGTTTTCAATCCATTTCAAGATCCTTGGATGATGGTCCAATATTCTTTTCCTGTCCTCTTCATGTGTAATCTTGATATGAAAACCGCATTGATAATTTAGAATGTGTTGTGTGTAGCACGTACAAACAAATCAACGTAAGTAGTAAAATTTGTACATACCTCGAGTTCCATAAGTTCACAGACAAGGCTAAGGTCAGCAGCGGAAGGTTTAGGGTTTCCTAGTAGAAACTTGGCATCACCTTTCAGCCAGATAGTTTCTATGTTGATGAGAGAAGATTCAAGTAGTTTCTCTGCATCGTTAGCTGCTTGTGGATTCAATGGGAGACCAAATATTGGTGCTAGTATGGTGTACTTCACAAATGGTGCTGTGAATAAGATTTATATATGTAGTTCAGTACAAGAAAAAAAAAAGGCAAAATAATCTTTAGTAATTAGTATATGTATATATATCATGTACATAACATATATATTTTGTATGAATAATTAAAGTTAATTAGATGAAATGCACCTGCACCGAGACGTGTGTGCTGGTGATGCCAATCCAAGATTGTGTCAACTTTGGCTCTTTCAATAGGATCAGCAGGATACCTTAATTAACAAAATTTGAAAACAATCTGATCGTAAAAAGCGAAACAACTCTAAATTAATTGACATGAAATTCATGAGTGAAACTCAGCTACCTAATTTTAAAAACATAAAATAAATGAAACAAAAAATTTATATCTAACCAGTGTTCCGCAACTTGTTCTGGAAATGCAGCAGATAAATAACGGAGAATTGTGTGACTGTATAAAGCATAATATCATTGTTAAGTTATACTGATGAATGCAAGAGAAAATAAGGATATTATAATATACAGAGCCTGAAAATATGCAATGGAATGTACCTCTCAAACAAGTTGAAGTCTCCATGAGAAATGGCAGGCACTTGACCCATGGGATTAATTTCTGATAACACAATTACTCTATGTTATTTCACTATATAGGAATACACAGACACACCCCTTTTTGAAAAGTAGAGATTTTGGTGCATCTAACGAATGTTAATATGCTAAAATCCGCTGAATGTTTCATATCTGAAATTTGAGATCTAAGAGATCAGATCGATGAATGAAATTTATATTTTGGAACCAAAAGCGGTTGATCCATATCTATTATGGCTTAATCATTACAGAAACATTATAGTGAAGTATTGTTATGCTGCCCCTCTGTCTATGTGAAACTAAGAGCACACGGGAAGTTTTTTTTTTCTCCCACTTAGTAGAGAACCAAAAGTAACAAGGACAAAATAAAATAAAAAGAGTTGGTGTAAGTGGTTCAGTATAGATCTGAAAATCTGACACCAAATAACCCTTTATTTATCTATTTATTTTTTGTCAAGTAACAGAGCATGTAGTAAACCATTAAGCATGAATTAAAAATTTCTTACTAGCAAGTGAAGATAGATCAACATAAATAGCCTCAATTAAAGATTGCATTGGCCGATTTATAATAAATATTATTCGTGAAATATGTCATTCATAATAAAATTTATCTTACGGCAACAAATTTGCAAATCTTTACCAAGCAAAACTTCAATATACACACCATCGACAACTGTGAGATCTTCGTCCCATAGTAAAAATCATAAAGCTCGGTATAATCACACTTTCATAACGGCAAGTTAAGTCTATATTTTAGAAGAAGAAAAATGGTGTCTATCCTTGTCAGTTAATTGGCAATATAAAATTGAACAGATCCAATGAAACAAAGCATCAAGACATTGACAGCACCGGAATAAAGCAAGAAAAATAAAAGTTACCCATGTACTCTGGGTACTTGTGCTCTCCTTTGAACAATGAAATATTGACCTCCTCAAAGTCCAGATTATTAAGCCTTTAATATTACGGCCAAACAAAAACAAATTTACATTTTTATCAGAACTTAGATACGCTTGACTAAAAACGAAGACGAATTAAGAGATAGAGTCAGAGTGCAAGAAACATTACTTGCAGAAAAGTAAGACAGCACGAGATGGCTGAGACATGCGATCTACATAAACCTTCAATGTCATTTTTTTCCCCTCTGATCTTTCTTTCCTTTTCTTCGTACTGATTTAGGTTATATATATTTTCTGGCAGTTCAGGGTGTTATATAGAGTATCGAGATGAATTAAATATGTTTCATTATTATGTTATTTTTTATATTCTGGATAGATCTTTAAAACCCCTTGTTAACTTGGTTTATTGGATATTTTAATATATATATATATATATATATATATATATATATATATATTATTGAAATATATTTAGAATATATGATTAGATATTATGATGTATTTAGAATATATGATTAAGATATTATGATATATTTAGAATATATGATTAGATGTTATGGGTGGTATGTAATAGGGGATATATATCTTCGGAAGATTTCATGTTGTATCCGCAATGTATGATTAGATGTTATGAGTGGTATGTAATAGGAGATATATCTTCAGAAGATTTCCTGCTGTTTCCGCAATTCTAGAGTTACCATAAGATAGTGTATTGGGTATGTATTATAAATATGTATGTTGGTGATTAATAAGAATTCAAGCTGAGTTTTACCAATTCTTCATGGTACCAGAACCAGCGACCGTTGGACCGGAACAACGACCCACTATGCATATTGATGATCAGTCTTTAGATGGGTCTACTGGGTCTGCGCATGGTTCTGCTTCGGATCAGTCTACTAGTCCACAAGAAATGGATCGTGGTTTTCGAGAAAAGTTCCCAAATGTTCTGTATCGAGATTTTGTGACACATATGGTTTTTGCTAATGATCCATTTTCTGATTCTCCTCCTTCCAATCACTCCTCAGGTACTCCTTATCCTCTAGCAAATTGCATTAATTGTGACAATTTTTCTGTAAATCATCGGAGATTTCTTACAGCTATTATTAAGGGTAAGGACCCTAAATCATTTAAAGAAGCCATGAAATTCGATGAGTGGCGCCGCTCCATGAAGGATGAGATATGGGCTGTAGAAGACAATGGCATATGGACTTTAGAGCATCATCCTCCGGGGAAACGTGCTCTTGGTAGTCAATGGGTGTACAAGACCAAATATTTGTCAAATGGAGATGTTGAGCGCCTCAAATCCAGATCAGTAGTGTTGGGTAATCACCAACAAGAAGGAACTGACTACGACGAAACTTTTGCTCCTGTTGCCAAGATGACTATAGTTCGTGTTTTTCTAGCCATAGCGGCATCCAAGAATTGGGAACTACATCAAATGGATGTTCATAATGCGTTCCTACATGATGATCTTGATGAGGAGGTATACATGAAATTACCTCTTGGGTTTGAAAGTTCGGATCCAACTTTGGTGTGTCGGTTACGTAAGTCATTGTATGGCTTAAAGCAAGCTCCAAGATGTTGGTTTGCAAAATTGGTGTCGGCTTTGAAAGGGTATGGCTTTCTTCAGTCTTGTTCAAATTATTCTCTTTTTACATTTACTAAAGGCGATATTCAGATTAATGTCTTAGTTTATGTTGATGATCTTGTTATTTTTGGAAATGATTCCGCTACGCTTACCATATTCAAAGCTTATCTTAGTGATTGTTTTAAAATGAAAGATCTTGAAAATCTCAAATATTTTTTGGGGATTGAGGTCGTCCATAGTTCATCAGGCTTGTTTTTATGTCAGCACAAATATACTTTAGATATTATTTCTAAAGCAGGCTTGTTGGGGGAAAAACCGATTGGGTTTCCTATAAAACAAAATTATAAGCTAGGTCTTGCAACTGAAGAGTTTCTAGCAGATCCTGAATCATACTAACGACTTGTGGGTCGTTTGATTTATCTTGTGGTTACTCGACCGGACCTGACTTAT